>VXBP01006201.1:0-60403 GCA_013400115.1 Rhinopomastus cyanomelas | reverse complement strand
GGAGACAGCCTCTAGTACAAATTGTTCCATCACCTTTCCTGGGATGGCGGTGAGGCTGACCGGTCTATAGTTACCTGGGTCCTGCTTCTTTCCCTCTTTCAAGATTGGAGTGACATTTGCTATCTTCCAGTCTCTAGGCACCTCTCCTGATCCCCATGGCTTAGAAAAGATGATGGAGAGTGCCCTAGCAATGACTTCCACTGTCTCCCTCAGTACACGTGGGTGCATGCCGTCTGGGCCCATGGATTTGTGCACATCCAGTTTCATGGAATCATAGAATCATTAGGGATTGGAAGGGACCTCGAAAGATCATCTAGTCCAATCCCCCTGCAACAGCAGGATCACTTAGACCAAGTCACACAGGAACACATCCAGGCGGGACTTGAACATCTCCATTGATGGAGACTCCACAACCCCCCTGGGCAGCCCCTTCCAGTGCTCTGTCACCCTCACTGTGAAGAAGTTCCTTCTCAGATTGATGTGGAACCTTCTGTGTGCCAGCTGACACCCATTGCCCCTTGTCCTATCACTACATGACACTGAGAAGAGCCCAGCTCCATCCTCCCGACACCCACCCTTGCTCAACTTATCCCTAACCCTATTCCTGGTGGCAATACGTGGAGGAGAGAGTTGTTGAGTGATGGATGCTATATGTCTGCAGAGGAAAAATGTGGTGAACCAGGCATTCACATACATAAACATTTCAGTAGACATACTCTGCTGGTGGTGGAAGATAAATTCCAATTTGCTTGTGCTTAGTAAACCTCCACGTTTAACCTCTTGAATGTTCTTCAGCCAACATTAAAAAGAAAAAAAAAAAAATCCAGGTGCCTCTTGATGCCAGAGAGTCAAGACTGAGTTTTCAGAGTCTGCGTCTTGAGGAGACACCTCTCACTTTTGTCTTGAGGGAACACAACTGTTGTCATTGCCTCCTCTCTTTTGCTTTCTCTGAACAGCTACACTTGAAGTAACTGGAGCTTCTCAGATGGAATGTGCTTTAGGAGCAGACTGTCAGGGGACCTCTTATTAATGCGATACATGATGAGAAGGAAAATGCTGGTGGCAGCATTTGTCACTGAAGGCTGTGGTGATACTCTTGCTAAAGATTGTTCTTGGGAAATGCCTGTTGCTTAAGCTCTGAGAAGTATTTTTATGTGGCAGTAGGAAGCTTTTAATTTGCTGTCTTGCACTGGAGTCATTCAGGCCTGAGTGGGCAAAGAGAGAGTGAGAAAACAGCCAGTGAGTTGAGGAATGCATCAGCCCAGTGCTGTGCTGAAAAGCATAGGGTGTCTCCTAAGACATCTGTCCTAGGAAGTGAACATCTAAATCTCCTCACCACTGCAGCAGCACTGATTGATGCGTGCAGCGGGATGGCACCACTTAGCTGATTTTAGTCCAAGGAAATTCTGGTTTATGCCATGGATTAGCAGGATTAGGATTTTCCATGAAGTAAATGAAGCAAGAGGTAGAAGCAACCGAGTAGTGTGGGAAGTGCGAATCCATGGTGACCATGGTTGTGTTGCATTTTTCACATGAAGTCAAGTGTCCAGCAAAATGTGACATTTCCTTCTGACTCATCTCAGGGCTTATGTGGGATTTTTTTATGTGTCCAGCTGTTGCTCCTTGAGTCTTCACAGTACTGTGGTAGCTACCAGGAGTTGCAGCAAAGAGAGTATCACCAGGCAGAGCATCTCATAAGGGTATGTGGATGCAATGTGGTCCTTTGTGCGTGCATGAACAGTGACGAAGACAAGATGCTCTATGTAGAAGGAGTTGGGATTTGCCTTTGCTGTTCTTTGCTGTACTTTGCCTTGTGAGGAGAGATTGAGAGACCTGGGGCTCTTCGGCTTGGAGAGGAGAAGATTATGCGGGGGCTTGGTCACCGTTTATAAATCCACGAGGGCTGCGTGTCAGGAAGAAAGAGACGATCTCTTTTCATTTGCGCCCTGTGGTAGGACAAGGGGCAACGGCTGTCAGCTGGAGCACGGGAAGTTCCACTGCAGCGTGAGGAAGAACTTCTTTGCTGTAAGGATTACAGAGCAGTGGAATGGGCTGCTCAGGGGGGTTGTGGAGTCTCCTTCTCTGGAGGCTTTCAAGACCCATCTGGATGCGTTCCTGTGTGACCTGTCCTAGGTTCTATGGTCCTGCTCAAGCAGGGAGGTTGGACTTGATGACCCCTGGAGGTGCCTTCCAACCCCTAATGATCTGTGTGGCTGACCTGTGTGCCTGTGTACTCTGAAGGGAGTGATCGGTTTGTAGGACCTGACCAAAATGCTTGAAATGTGTGTAAATATTGATGGTGAGGAGCTTCTCACGTGTGTGAGAGAGACTTTAGGTGATCATTTCTGCAGTTACTCACTGTTGGGGTCTAACCTTTGTCGTTTCAGTCCTGGGTGAGGACTGCCAGGCATACACCAATCATAATGGTGAACGGCAACCTGCAAAATCCTGCCCCAGCTTCTGCTGTGGGGGTTGCTTCTATCGATACTGTTGCTCCAACACCTTCTTGAAGTTGGATGAACAACGAGAGCTCCAGTGCAACCTTGACCTGCTGGACAGAAGGTATGAGGCAAGCCGAGTGGATGCTGCGAGTTAGCATTGTGTCGAGTGACAAAGCCACGCGCTTTTGTGGCCCTTTGGGAGCTCCGGGGGTCTCTCGTGGGTCTGTGCTAGAGTGGCTTTGGCGATGGCAAGGTGGGCGGCTTGCTGCATGGGCAGGTTGAAGTGTGGGCAGTGTGAGCTGGCGCGTGCTTTCTTGAGCATTTGCAGATGTTTGGATCCTGTTGGATCTTAGTTTGAGGATGCCAGAATGAGTCTCTTCCTCTTCGTAGCGTACGCTACCTTTAGTAAGCTTTTGGGACCTAGCCAGATAGCTGAATGAGCCAGCAATGCCACGTTTTTGCCCTGAACCCTCTCTCTGCAGAACCCGGGGCTCCAGCAGTGGCAGTTCTGTGAAGCTTTTCCCGGATCCTGACGACTACTTTGACTCTGGCCCCAGGTAAGCCCAAGCCCCAGCTTTTCAAATGCTGTTAGCGGAGAGCTGCGCGGGTTAACAGCGCCGAGCGCTGGCACTCGCCCTTAAGAGACGGGGAGCTGCAAAGTGACGTGAGCGGAGGCGGGGCTAGGCGCGGGGCGAGCGGCTGCTGCTGTGGTGGCGACTATGGGGTAAGCTGGGGCGAGCGAGGGAGCTCAGGGCTGGGGGCACGTCCCAGATCCTTGGTCTCTGTTGACCCAAGAGGCTCCCACAGGGAAAGGGTTGATGCTCAAAACCCCTTGGAGGAGGGATGCTCCTTGCACTCGGCTCGGCTGAGGGAGCTGACTGGGGTGGCTGCAAATGGTTCCAGCACCGCCTGCGGCTGCCTTATCGCCTCCTGTGTTTCCAGTCCATTTTCTTGTTTTACAGGATGCCCCAGGGAGGTTGTGAAGTCTATCCTGGAGACATTCCAACCTTGCCTGGACACGATCCTGTGTAACCAGAGCCAGGCCAGCCTGCTCCCTAGGTGATCCCCACAGGTCTTTTCCACCCCTGCCGGTCTGTGGAAGACGGGAAAAAAAAATACCCACTTTATCTCTGTGGCGGCAGAGATGCTGAATCTGGTGGAGAGACAGAGGTATCGTTACCCCCTGTTTGTCTGTGCCAGCAAGGGTAATTCTTAGCACAGAAAGCGAAAGAACACAGAACTGAAAAACCTGGGCAGTTGCCTTAGGAATGGTAACCAGGGCCCATGTTTAAGGAAGTAACAGCCGAGTTGCTTTATTCTCTTTGTTTTTAAACTAAAAGGAGAATCATTGATGTCTCACCCTGAGGAAATGGGTCCATTTCTCCTCTCAGCTTTGAAAACTGAACGTGTTGTGCAGGAGCCCAGAGTTAACATGGAGCTTGTCTCCGGGCAGTTCTGATGGTGACTATTCACAAAGGTATCACACATGAAAGGCTGCGTCCTGAAGGAAGTGCATCCCAGGACTTGCCACAGTGACTAATGGCTTTGGGTGCCTGATACAGGGTGTTTCAACATCAGAGTGGGTTGTGCCTGCTGGTTTCTCTCTGGGTGCAGGCTCTGCCCAGGTTTTTGTATGTGCTGGGGGTTTGGGGCTGAAGGGTGGGGGGTTTTAACAAAGCAGTGGCTTGTATTGCTTCAGGAAGAGTTGAGCTCGGTTCCTGCCATCAGAGTTTGCTCCACCCTCTCTCTGTTCCCATGTCTTTGGAAAGGCCAATTTTACATTGTTGCTGGTATTTGGTATTCCAGTGTGTGCAGAGGAGGGCTGATGCCTGCCGAGTATTTCTTTCTATCTCCAGCTAGGTGAGGGTAGACTTTGAAGGGTTTATTACAGGAGGAGAGGCACCAAAGAGCCACTTCCTTTGCTGCTCTGGTCTTTCTCAAGTTCTGTTGAAAACACCACCTTGGACACTGCCCTTTGCAAGGAGGGGAGAAGATGACAGTTTCCTGGCATGAAAAGTCAGAGAGCGTTTGGTTCCTCATTCTTGCACCGGGCTTATTCCTAGATCCGGTTACTGCTCTGGCACGTGGCTCGTGCTTTCTCAGGAGAGTTTCACCTCTGCTGGCTTGTCCCAAACTGCTGGGCCCAGTGAGATGAAGGGTCTCGTGCCCCTCCTTGGAAAACCAGCCACAGTTACGCTCTGAATTCTGTGGAGTAATGTTGGAGAAGGGTTAGTGATGGTGTCAGTCTTGTTCTTGTCTAATCTAGCTGAGGAGGTTTTAGTTTGTGCTTTGGGTTTGTTTAGCTTTTTCCCTGTGTTTATTTCCAGGTCTCCTGCGTAAGTACTTGGTCTGGGTGATCCTGCTGTGGCGGGGGGATTGGACTGGATGATCTTTCGAGGTCCCTTCCAATCCCAAATGATTCTATGAGTAGATTTTTTTTTATTGATATCCTATAATGTCAGTATCTTCAAATGTTTCATACTTGATTACCAGGTGCTGTTGAGGCAGGGCTACAAGGCTCTTTGCAGTTCACTCTGAGAAGTTCATGCCCTGTAATCTTCTTTTGGAAAGACAATACACTACATTCCACTTGAGTGTCTTCATCTACCGCCAAGCACTTGGGAGCGTTCAGCTTCCCAGAACACCACATCTGGAGACAAAAGTCAGTGGACACGGCCTTTTCCATTGTTGCAATCCTTGAAGATATTTTAAGCTTTCAGGGCAGTGTGTGGCCTTGGTTTCCTATCACTAAACTTGTTGTATTTGCCACCTTTGGGGTTTTTTTTTCTGAGGTGGCCACAAGCAGTTTCTCCAATTCCTGCTGCAAGGATTTACTACTGTGGCAAGGATTTACCACTGGAAGGTGTTTCACCTTTCAGTGGGGACTTTTCCTCTGCTGTGCTCTGGTTTCAGAGATGGCCTCTGAGCAGTAAGATTGACGTAGGGGTTTTCTCCCCCTGTCATCGTGCAGTGTGTGGTGTTACTGCTTTAAGAAACTGGAATCCGCAGAGTGCAAGGAGCTGCTGTTGTCATGGTTTGCACTGGCAGTGTGGTTGTTTAGCCAGTTTTCCAGTGATGACCCTTACGGGAAAAGGAAATTGGATGACTCACAGGCACAGTTCAGCTAATTGTGAGGTATTGGAGTGTTTAAGGAGGTGGAGCACTTCAGAACATCTGTATCAGAGTTACAGAAGAAAATAATTGAGAAGAAGCTGGGGATGGGGTTTGCCTCAACGGCTGCCTCTCAGTTTAGATGGTTTTCAGCGTAGTTTCTCTGTAGACGAGGTTAAAAAACACAGTAGTACTGAAGTAGACCACATCCCTCTTCTTCCCCATCACAAACAGGAACTTCAGTTTACACTTTGTGGTGTATGTGGATGCTCCAGCATCTGTAACAAGTTGTCAATAAGAGAATAAATACACTGTGAAGCTAACTAATCAGAAATGAACTCCTACAAATGTCTATTTAATGAGGAGAGGATTTCTTTGCCAGTACTAGAATAAATCTGCCCTGTAGTAAATGAGGTAAGCTCCACAGAGGGCCTGTGCCGTGAGGCCAGTCTCAGCCAGGTGCCTAAGCTGCTTGTCTAGAAAAAAATGGAGATTTGGATTTGAAGCCATTTGGTAAAAGAATGAGATTCTACAAAAGAGTGCCCTGTGTTTTTTATTAGCTTGGGAAGTAGAGAGAAGCTTGCACAGTGGTGTGACTTGCACTTGGTTTTGTGCTTGCTGTGTTCTGAGTGAAGAAGCTGCTTAAGGCTTACAAAGCAGTTGTGAGGTGCCATTAACGATTTCTCGGCTTCGTGCCTCAGGCACTGGGGCTTAGTGCTCCTGCAGGGGCATTGACTCTGAAACCAGTATGGGAAGAGAGACTGAAAACAGTCCTGGCTCAAGAGCCACTGGGCTGGGTTGGGTTGGCATGCTCTGGTAACTGCAGGAAGGCTGTTTCGTGGCAGAAAAACAAGACAACCTGGCCTAAACATGCAAAGAAACCGATGAATCATTTGAGTTACGTTCAGGAGTTAATATTTCAGTGTGTGTCTGCTTCCCTGACTGATTGTGCTTCTAGGGTAGAGTGTTTCCTCCCCGAGGGCTTTGCAGTGCCTCTGTCTATTGGAAACTGTCCGTTTCAAAGCACAAATTAACTCTGGAGAGAGCCTGTCGGAGCAGCCACAGGCTGGTAACCCTCAGAGAAGGGGCTGTAGCCCAAGACACAGAGACTCCTTCCCTGAAGACACAGTTAAAACACAACGGCTGTTGCTGAGCAGGATCTATGGAAGTTGGGGTGTGTGGATTCCAAAGAGCGTTTTTATACCTCTCCTTTTTTTTTTTGTGAATTTCCTCTCTGTGTTTACTGGCAGGATCTCTGATTCCACTGCGAGGTAAAACATAAAACCTCATTTTCTTAGCTTGTGGAAGGAACTGGTCGTCAGAGCCAATAACGTGACTTTTTCCAAAGGTTTCTGTAATCTTTGAATACCCTCAAAAGGAGAAGTAGTGGTCAGCCAGATGTGACCTCTGTCTTTTGATTGCAGTTGCTGGTTGCAATTTGCAAGTAAAAAATCTTCCTGTTTAGAAGAAGTATTAAGAATTTTAACTCTGTAGCCAGGTTAATTAGCTGCATACGCCTGCTTAGCGGAGTGACTATGGCAGTGTCTGTAGCAAATGCACTGTTATTGTTGTAGTTTATATGGGGGAAATTTCCTGTGGTACTTAATTTCTTTCAGCTAAACTTGTTCTGTCCGCACGGTTAATGTTCCTGAAAAATCCGTCTTGTTGCCTTTCTGTTGGCAACCCACATTTTCATTCGGGTGGGGAAAGGGAGCAACGTGGTGTGCTGTTGATCCTAGTAGCAGGAGAGGAACAGACTCGCTTTCTCTGCCTTTCTGTCGCTGTAGAGAGCCGATGTTCTCGCACGTTTTGTATCATCTCTAGAAGCAGATGTGTGATGCAGTTGTTAAGAACAGGTTTTATGCCAGGCTTGTCTGAAATTGTCTTCTGACCTGCATGAAGCTGCAGCATTCATTCTCGCAGACGACAGGCTCCAGTCTCTCTGGCCGGTGCTTTGGCTCTTGCCCTCGTTCTGGGTCTGTTTTAATCCGCCATGTGCCTACAGCCGTTACTCCCAGCTGCCTACAGAGCATCCGACAGCGGGCTTCCTGGGAAGCTTCCTTGGAGGGTTGTAACTGGACGTATTTGGTACCAGCAGATTGTTTATGGATGAGGAGGAGATGCTTGCGTACATCTTCATAATAGCTTGCTGGATCCGGACGTCAGATATCTGGGTGAAACCGTAGATTCCAGGAAGTTCCCTCCCTGCCCCTTTCTCGTATGGGCTGTTTAAGTACTTGTGCTAAACCTGCTGTGTGTTGCTTGGGAAAAACCCACAGGTTAGTGTCGTTATAAAAGGTAGTCATTAGCTTTATTTCTAGTAGGGCTTGGTGCATGAAACTACAGTTCATTGCTCAGAGCTTAAAGTAACCCGCAGCAGCTTCCTGTTTAATGAGCAGAAGCAGGCCCCGCTCAGGATGTGTTTAGTACATGCTTAGCCGGCTTTTCCTCGGAAGGCTCTTGCGTTCCCTTTGTCTAGAACACTTCAACAGTTGCAGGGCTTCTTGGCTTCCCGTGGCATTCCTTGTGCAGGAGGGAGCTGCTTGGCGGGCACTGAGGGTCTGTGCTCAGCTGCTGATCCTGGGGGACACAGCTCGGGGTAACTGGGGCTGTAGGTGAGCAGACACGTCCCACGAGTGTTGTGGGGGGCTCCTGAGTGGTTGCTTGAACCTGCCAGCCCGGTGAAACCGTGCAGATTCCATCTGTTTTGTAACCATGCTATTCCTTTCAAGTCTTGAGCTGCCTGATGCCCACCACAGCAGTCAATGGGCCTTTCTTTCTTAAGATGCTTCTGGGTTATGGAGAGATCTCATTTTGGGGAGGTGGCCCCTGGGCCACGTGCCACGAGCGGGCTGTGGCAACCAGTCCGCAAAGAAGGATTGGCGTATACTCAGTCTTTCAGACAGAGTTTTAGGAATGGCCT
Organism: Rhinopomastus cyanomelas; assembly: GCA_013400115.1. Lineage (NCBI taxonomy): Eukaryota > Metazoa > Chordata > Aves > Bucerotiformes > Rhinopomastidae > Rhinopomastus > Rhinopomastus cyanomelas. The sequence continues at coordinate 51,928 of VXBP01006201.1, read as the reverse complement.
AGAGGAGCTTCTGAAGTCTTTGCAGACCACGCCGTGTTGCAGCTGAACTCAGTACGTGCCTGCTTCTAAAAGCAGCCGAGATCAAAACATGAAACAAATAGACAGCTCGGACGGATTATTCAGAGGTAGCTGGTCTGCCCTTGGGTGTTTTAGCTGTTCTAAAGAGCAAGAGCTGCAGCGTGTCTCCTTGGCAAGGATGCACAGATAAGCAGAACCTTTCTTTGCCGCGGCGTTTACAAGGTGTCGCCAGCTTCGGTGGTTCAGGAGGTTTAAAAACACATTGATAAAGCTGGAATTTGGCTGTTTTAAAAGGCCTTAAATACATTCAAAGTGTTTTACTTTTTTTTTCCCAACTTGACTGTTTTTACGATTGAGGCCTCCAACAGGAACAACAAGTTGAGAACTAACTTCTACAAATAGTGATGATTAGATCTTGGGTTTGGTTGCTCCACGCTCATGTGTCCGTTCCACTGAATCACAGACTATTCCTGGTTGGAAAGGACCTCCCAGACCACTGAGTCCAACCACACACACAGCAACAGCAAAGCACGAACCCTGATCGGACACCTGCAGCAAACACACTGGATCAGATAAAACACCAAATAAACCCCGTACAGTCTCTGCCACCCTGTACAGTCTCTGCCGCCAGAGCAGCTCCTGAAGTGCCATGGCTGCTTGTTTTTTAAACATCTCCAGGGATGGGGACTCAGCTTCCTCCCTGGGCAGCCTGTTCCAGTGCCTGACCACACTCTCAGTAAAGAACTTCTTCCTAATAGCTAATCTAAACCTCCCCTGCCAAAACTTCAGACCATTCCCTCTGACCCCTTGGGAGAAGAGGCCAACACCCACCTCTCTAGAACCTTCTTTCAGGTAGTAATAGAGGGCAGTGAGGTCTCCCCTCAGCCTCCTCTTCCTCAAACTAAAGCTGCCCAGCACCCTCAGCCTCTCCTTGTATGACTTGTTCTCTAGACCCCTCATGATCTAGAAGAATCAGATGGCTCTGAAGGCAGGGGGAATCACTACAGCTACACTGCTGGTGAAAGGCGAGAACCGGGACGCGGGTGGAGGAGAGCGCAGAAGGAGAGAGGTGGTGGCAGGGAAGGGCAGGAAGTCATCTCTTCACGCTGACTTCCTGTGGATCCTATGAGAAGTGGCAGGTTACTGTTCCCGCAGTAAAACTGTTAGGTTTGGGCTTTGTTTTCTATGACATGATTGGCTTTTCAGCGAAGAGCAAGCAGCAGGAAGTGGCAGTGAATGAGCTCAAGCTGTTTCAAGCAGCAAGTGCTTTATTTAGCCGCTGTGGTGTACACGCCGTGGGAGCCTGGAAACCTGTGTTCCAGCGGTGATGCCAGCAGGGCCAGTGCTTCTGCGCTGTGCCCTGTGTTTGCAGAGTGCACAGGGTAAAGGGTTGTGTGTGGGTTTCAGTTTGGGTTTTTACTGGGATTTTTTCTTTTCTTTGTTGCTTACTTAACTATCGAGTGGGAGGAACAGTAACATCCTTCACGTCTGTTCTTTCCCTGTATGTGTAATGCTCACCGTTGGTAATTGTCATTCAGTGAAAACATGTAGAGTTGTTTTAGACAGATTCGTCAAGTGAAAGCAATTCCACAAAAAATACACTAGTTTAAGACAGGAGTACAGGCTTTCTAGAGTTGTCACGCTGAGAGAGGCTACGTGTCACATCTGGAATATCTTCTCCAGGGCTGTTCTCCCAGGCAGCCAGCGGCAGGATGAGAAGGCAGGGCCTGAAGCTTCCAGGGAAGGGTTAGCTTGGATGTTAGGAAGCCCTTCCTCACAGAAAGGGTGATCAGACCCTGAAGTGGACTGCCCAGGGCAGTGGTGGAGTCCCCATCCCTGGAGGTGTTGAAGGACAGCCTGGCTGTGGCCCTGAGTGCCCTGCTGTGGCTGCTGGGGTGATGTTAGGTCCTGGGCTGGGCTGGATGAGCTCGGAGGGCTTCTCTAGCCTCAGTCATACTGTGAAAACACACAGGATGCCTCTAACAACTTGGTGGAAATAAGGATCGTGTCGTGTTTGTCACCCTGTGACGGGTGGTAAATAGGCAATAGGGAATGTGTTTCAGTGAGCACAAAACTTCATTCCAATGTTTATCTGGTGGTGGCAAACTTGGCTGCAGATGGGCTTGTGCTGTTTTCTCTTGTTGGATCAGAACAAAGTTTAGTTGTGAAAGATAAGGGCTGTCCGCAAAGTCCTGCTGTGCTGCTTTCTTTTCGCTCAGCAGACATCGCTCCATATTTTCTCCTTTCCCTGGATTGGATTTGGTTTTGCCCAGCCTTGCTGAAGAGGGTTGTCTGTAGAAGGGCAGATTCCTAGTTGTCAGACCTGATCCCTTTCCTTACCACAGGAATGTGTTTCCTTCGCCGCAGCAAAAAGATGCTGTTTTGCCTTTCCTTTGAGGAAGCACCTAGAAGATAATTTTCCTTTGCTGTAGCTGGTTTGCCTGACAGTAGTTGTGTAGTTACAAATACTATTTAGTTGTATACTCGTGCCATTTATTATAATCAACATTAACTTCCCTAGTGACATGTAGGAAATGCTGGAAGCCACCCTGGAGGAGACAGTTGGGGGTGTGAGACAAGAGCAGCAAACCCTAGGAATTCAGGAATAGATAATGATCACTGCCCAGAGACAAAGGTAGCCTGCTGTGGTAGAACACAGGATGTCTGTCTAGGGCTAAGAGGAGAACCAGGCCAGTGGTTAAGATAGGAGACTGATCCGAGGCTGAAGTGAATTGTTGTCTTTATCTCTGAAGGCCTTGTGTAGTTGTTTCTAGTGTAAAAACAGAACGAACTGGTCCCGTAACCTGAGGATGTAGCAAGGTGAAGATGATTGGTAGCTATTGATGAATCCTGTATGGGATAGGAACCCTGCTGTTTTGTGAAATAAATGACTTCTGGCTGATGACTTCTGCGTATTAGTCAGACTTCCCCACCGCGCCTGTTGCGATAGTGACAGACCTTTCTCAGCACTGATACAAGAGTGGAACAAGCTCAAGGAGGAAGCTGTTGATGCTCCAGAGGCAGTAGTAACTGCAGTTAGCAGTTGTTCTCTTCCATTTTCTAGAGGTATCTGTGCTTTGTCACCAGCATTCACACAGGTTCAAAATTGTTAAGTCCAACATATGAACCCATTGTGCGCACTCGTCTCTCTTTTCTCCTTCCACAAGTGCATATACACGTGGAAACAGTGAATTCTGTAAGGATCCTCCGTAATTAACCCGAGTGGCACAGGTCACTCATACCTAGCCCGATTCCTCATACACGGGGATCAGCACATAGAATCATTAGGGATTGGAAGGGACCTCAAAAGATCATCTAGTCCAATCCCCCTGCCACAGCAGCATCACCTAGACCAAGTCACACAGGAACACATCCAGTCGGGCCTTGAACATCTCCAGTGAGGGAGACTCCACAACCACCCTGGGCAGCCTGTTCCAGCGCTCCGTCACCTTCACTGTGAAGAAGTTCCTTCTGATATTTATGTGGAACCTTCTATGTTCCATCTCACACCCATTGCTCCTAGATGACACCGAGAACAGCCCAGTTCCATCCTCCTGACACCCACCCCTCAAATATTTGTAGACATTCATGAGGTCACCCCTCAGTCTCCTCTTTCCCAAGCTAAAGAGACCCAGCTCCCTCAGCCTCTCCTCATAAGGGAGGTGCTGTTCTCAAGGAACTTGCTGTGTGTTTGCTGTTGGCCTCCGGGGCAGCAGCAGCCTGTGTTTCAGGATGTGGTGTCATTGTGCTTGCTTATCTCTCTTCCACACACACCCCTCCTTGAAATTGCTTTAGTGTCTTTACAGCAGGCTGCAAAGAGGGAGTTGTGGCTGGAGAGGGGCTGGCTGTGAGGTTTCTGTGCTGCAGCAGCTTGGGTTAGGAAGAGCTGAGGTTAGGAATGAGGTCTCACGTGCAGTCAGCGTGTGGACAAAGTGCTGTTGCACTCTGCTGCTCTGTCGCAACCCTCTGCTTCCCTGGCTGTGTTTCTAATGGCTTTTGTGATTTCAGGAGGCTGTAGCAGTTTCTGCTTCCTCTTCCACAAGTAAATGCTTGGGTGTAGTGGCTGAGTACATCTTAAATGGAACCTGGTTTATTTGCCAGCGCTTGAGATCAGAGCTTGCTGGAGAATAAGTTGCTTTAGACAAAAAAAAAATCTCTACAAAGAAGTAAAACACTGGATGGGTCTAAAACCATCTCTCTCCTTGTTTTAGAGTTTGTTTCGTTAAAACCAATTTCCTGCAGTTGTTCTCCAAACTGATGCATCATGCATTTTGTAAGGAATGAAAATGCTGGATACTTTGGCTTCTAAGGAAGATGGGATTCACACAATTGTTGAGGCTGGAAAAGCCCTCTGAGCTCATCCAGCCCTGCCCAGGACCTAACATCACCACAACGGCCACACCAGGGCACTAAGGGTCACGGCCAGACTGTCCTTAAACACCTCCAGGGATGGGGACTCCACCACCTACCTGGGCAGTCCATTCAGGGTCTGATCACCCTTTTTGTGAGGAAGAGCTTCCTAACATCCAACCTAACCCTCCCCTGGCACAGCTTCAGGCCCTGCCCTCTCCTCCTGGTGCTGGTTGCCTGGGAGAAGAGCTCGACCCCCACCTGACTACAATCTCCCTTTAGGGAGTTGGAGAGAGGGAAAAGGTCCCTCCTGAGTGTCCTCCAGGCCAAACACCCCCAGCTCCCTCAACCTCTCCTCATCAGCCTTTCCTTCCAGTCCCTTCCCCAGCCTCATTGCTCCTCTGGACCCGCTCCAGCCCCTCAATCTCTTTCCTGAAGTGAGGGGCCCAGAACTGCCCTCAGTACTCAAGGGGAGGTACCCCCAAGTGCCCGGTACAGGGGGAGGGAGAATTGCGGTCCTCGTCCTGCTGGCCACATTATTGCTGATCCAAGCCAGGATGCTGTTGGCCTTCTTGGCCACTTGGGCACCCTGCTGGCTCCCATTCAGCCAGTTATCAACCAGTACTGCCAGGTTCCTCTCTGCCAGGCTGTGCTGCAGCTCCTCTTTCCCCAGCCTGTAGCTGCAGGGGGTTATTGTGGCCAAAGTGTAGGACCCTGCACTTGGCCCTGTTAAGCCTCGTCCTGTTGGCCTCTACCCATTGACCCAGCCTGTCCAGATCTCTCTGCAGCATCTTCCTCCCCTCCAGCAGAGCGACACCACCCCCATCAATAAATCCTGTGAATTAACCGAAAGGGGAATTGTCGTTGGGCACCCAGTGCTTTATGGTGTCACTTTTCTTTCCCGGTGTGGGAAGCAGACCTTCTAAACAGCAGCGTGATTCCTGCATGCATTGTTGGGTGCTCGCTGGAGTTCCAAGGTGCTGTAACCTTTCTGCGCTGGGGTTTGGTGGCTTGGTCTCCCATGATGTACCGCCACGTACTCCTTACTGCAGTGAAGGCTGCAGAACTCGTGATCTCTGAAGCCACGCCGCAACGAGCCGTCGGAAGCCACTGTGTACAGGAGTCACGGTCCAGCAAAACGAGAGGGACCGCAGACACAGGTTAGGCCCGTTTCGCAGACAGGGGGGCACGTTCTTCGAGAGGGCTTGGCCAGCTTCCACTGAGTCAGCAGACCGGATCTCCTGGAACAGTTCACGGTTGTTCCTTTCCCAAACAGAGCGGCAGTAAGCTGGAGGAAGAAAAATGTGTTGACACAGAAGGTTGGGTTGGGTTAGAGAGGGACAGATTGGTGTGGAAGACTCTCTTAGAGCTTCTGGTTTTTTGCAGTTTTGGAACCTTCATTGCGATTGGAATTACTGTCTGTGCAGTGATCGTCATCACCATAATCCTGTGCCTCACCTGCTCTTGTTGCTGCTTGTACAAAGCGTGTCGACGGCCGAGGCGTAAGTACCTGTGCACCCATCTTCTGTTTCACATCTTTAACGGGACTTTCTCCCCTGCTCCCCACCCCAGGAAGCTGTGTTCCTGTAAAAGGTGACAGTTACCTTCTTGCTGTGGAAGCTGCAAGACCTACACTTGAGAAGTAAGCGTTTAAGCTGCTTCAGAACAAGACTTTCCAGTCTCACACCAAGTGATAGATGACAGCTTGGCTGCAGGGCTGAGCTGCTGGTTTCTGGAGAGTCCAAGAAGGAAATTATTTGCTCTTTGTGGTGGAAGGTTGAGAAACAAGGAGCTAAGTTGGCTGCTGTCCCAGTGGGTGAAGGCTCTTTCATGGAAAGTGAAAGATCATTTTCCAGACCTTGAAGTGAGACATCTGTCATTAGAGTGAATGGCTTTGCAGTGCTGCTGGTAGCTGTCCCGGGTGATCTCCCAGGACCACCTGCACTAATCACATTCCTTGTTCTTGCTTCTAGCTGTGGTGGCCACCACTACTTCCACTACGGTGGTTCATGCTCCCTATCCCCAGCAGCGGGGAGTACCACCCAACTACCCAGTAGCCCCCTATCAAGGATACCAGCCTGTGGCTATCCAGCCTCAACAAGGAATGCCAGCGGCACCATACCCTGCACAGTACCCGCCCCCTTACCCCATGCAGCCATCGGGGCCCCCAGCGTACCATGAAACAGTGGCAGGTAAGGAGCACCGAGTGTTTCTTCATGTCTTTTCCTTTTTATTTGAATTTTTCAGTTAGCTGTGTGACACCAGGAAAGCATTTTCCCTGCAGGAGTTGACTCCTAAGGTTCTTTCTGTGGGCCCCTTCCTTTTGTCCAGGGTTTGTTGTCACCCCCCCCCCCAGCATACTCTCCGGTCTATCCTGATGTTTTTGCACCTCTGGCTTCCACCAGCTGTTGTGTTGGACCAGTCTGTTCCCGTTTGGGTTTGGGTTTTGTTTTTTGGGAGTTTGTTCTCCCCTGCAGGCTAACCGCAGGCCGGTGACTGCCATGGTACCCCTGGCCACCTGGGCATCAAAACAGCCCGGAACAACCGCACACACTAGAACAAAGGTTACCTGATCCTCCTTTTGAAATGCAGATGCTTTGTGTTCTGTTCCAAAATCCAACAGAGATGCTAGAGAAGCTGAATCTGTTAACTGTGTCCTCAGAAGAGAGGTTGCTGTTAGGAAGTGGAGGGTGTAAATGTGACAGATCTGTTCTTTCTCTTGTGTTTTGCTTTTGCAGCTGGTGCTGGAGCCCCTTACCCAATCAGCCAGCCCCCTTACAACCCTGCTTACATGGAGCCCCAGAAGCCCTCCTATTGAAAAGGTCCTCTCCTAGGCTTCTGCACACAGAACTTCCTCAAGTATCATCGGTGTTGTTTACACATGCAAGGGTAGTCTCTCTGGAGGATGACAACTTTTTGTCTAAACCAAAAGTTAATCCAGTGTCCTGTTTTTAAACACTTCAGTGTGGGGAAGGGGGGTTTTTCCTGCAGCATTTGTTCACTTATACCTCAAGCAAATACGGAAGAATATTTTGCTATGTGAGAGAAATGTGCGAAGAAAGGAGCGTGTCGGGAATCAGAACCACAGAACCACTTGCCGGGCAATAATGTGGAGCAGGAGTGGCCCAAGAAGAGCAGTACCAGTCCTCCCAGGCTGGAGCCATCTTTTGCATGGTATTGAAACATCCAAACTGAATCTCTTGAGAAACTAGCCTATGTTCTGCCTGCTTTGAAGTTACTCTTGTTAGGTGAATACATTTCATCAGCCATTCCAAAGGGACTCTTGTTTGCCTCCAGCAGAGGGGAGCAAACCGTGTTCAACTGTCTTTGTGCTGGCTGCGTTTTAATGTGATGAGTAGCTTGAGTTGATCATTCCCCCGTTTTCTTCCCCAGTTTTAAGGGCTCTGCCTTCACTGGGTGTTTTCTCAGGCCATTTTCATTTATAGTGAAAAATCAACAACTGACACTTACGTAGAACAACGACATCAAAAGCTGAAACCCCAAAAGCTCTTAAAAAAGACTCCGTGAGCATTGCTTGCCAGGTCTTGTAGCACAAGCTTCCTCAAGTCATGTGTTGGTGACACCTGGAAGAAAACCCAACACCTTGGTCCTGTGTTAAGCAGAAGAACCTTCTGGTGTTCGGTCCCACCTCATCACAGGGAAGGAGTTTGTTTTACAGGAGAATTGGGATGTCAGAAGTAGATTGGGATTTTTAAGTGCTAAAGATTTGTCTCTGTCTCTGGTGGGAGCTGCAGACAGCAGGAGCCTAGGAGTGATAACTTTTTATAAACTCTGTCTACAGGGAGAGCTAAGAAATCCCAGCCCAACACACAGCAGAGATTAAACCTCCCCTTTGTCTTCAACATTCGCGTAAAGCTGAGCAGAGAACCAGAGGTCGGGGAAAGTAACGGGGGCAGGATTTGGTCCCTGAGTTTTGAGTCTGTCTCTGGGTTACTCCAATTACCTTCTCAACAAATTCCTCAGGGCATTTCAGAAGAAACTAGAAGAACTTTTTTAGCCTTGGGATTCATGACAACCCGGGTCCCTCTGTGTGACCCCTTAAAGAGTTAACAGCACAAAATGGTGCCTGCAGGCACTCACAGAGCACAGATATTGAGGTTCCTCTTCTTTCCTGCTTGGGGACCTGAGACACTGGGCGATGACTTGTTACTCTGCCAGGAGGTAGGTGGGAGCAACCAAGAGTGGACAGTGGTCCCTAGAGATCTGGAGTGTTTAAGCGTGAGAGGGCACTGAATAACTGCAGAAGTAACTCCCTTGCTGTGGATCCTACTGCTGAGCCCTTAGCCAGATAGGAGGAGGGCCGGGACTGTTCCTTGCCGCAGCAGGTGCCTGGATGGAGCCCAGCCAGGGGGCTGTGGCTGTTGAGCACAGCTGCCATATTCTGGTGTCCATAAGGTTGTTGTTCTTCTCTCCTGCATCCCACATGACAAGGCACAGTTTGCAGCAGTGTCAGTAAAGTTCTCTTTGGGTTAGGAAAAGAAGATCTTGCGATTCCCCCAGGAGTTGGCTAAGGCTTCTGCTGTCATCCCTAAGGAAAAGAGAGTCAGGAGGCTGCTGAGGTCCCCAAAACTGAAGTTTGGGTGTAGGTGTTGTACAGACCAAAGGAACTGCCCTGGGCTGGAACCACTGTGTGGAGTGCTGGGAGGAGGTGAGGGTTAAGGAGCCTGAAAAGGTGCACCTCTCCTTCAGTGACCGTCTGCTAACGATAGCGATACCCAAGGGGAGAGATGAATCATTAGTATCCAAGGAGCTACTCTGGTAGTAGCTTTACTGCTTCAGTTACCGAAGTCGTAAGAAGCGAGGTCCTCGCTTCAAAGCCCCCGAGCTTTCTGTTGGTCTTTTAGTCGTTAACAGTGAGGCAGAGGAGTGGATTTTATGGAGTGGTTGCCGTGCAACCTGCTGAACCTCATTTCATGCAGTTAAGAGAGAGGACTAGTTATGGACAAGCTAGAGAGGTTAATCCATAAACTTTCCTTTCAAGCACCCCTGATGTCTCAGCCCAAGTAGTTAATGCCTTCACATCAAACCAGTTATCACAGTGCCGCAGAGGAGGGGGAATGGGGAGAAAACGTTGATTCAAGAGTACTTGTTACATGTTCTAAGTTCTGTAAGTGCCTTTATTTCAGCAATGTTCTTTGTGGAATTAAATCCTGTAGAATATTCTGTTGAGCTTTAGCCAGATGACTGTTGATTTTATACCACCCTGTAACCGTAGCTGTGTACGTTGCTCGTAGTGGACACGCGTGTGTATTCAAGGAACGGCATTGGCTCTATGCAACTTTATAATAAAAGCAGTGTTTGAAAATGTTCTCTGCCATTTGCTTTCCTAGCCTCCCTCTGGGTGCTGTTGGCACCGCACACTGCACTTCGTGTTCGACGGCCAGCTGTCCTGGGTCAGCTGGTGCAGTGAGTGTCCATGGGTTTGTCCAGCAAAAACCCTCCCAGAGTACCAGCCTGCAGTACGAACGGTGCTTAGACAAAGCCAACAGCCTGGCTGTGTTACCTGTTAAGGGACTCCGCAGTGATGTGGAGTCTGGGGGGGAGTGTCGCTCTGCTGGACGGGAGGAAGATGCTGCAGAGAGATCTGGACAGGCGGGGCCAGCGGGCACATGCCAGCAGGGTGAGGTTTAACAGGGCCAAGCGCAGGGTCCTACACTTTGGCCACAATAACCCCCTGCAGCTACAGGCTGGGGAAAGGGGCTGGAGAGCAGCCTGGCGGAGAGGAACCTGGCAGTACTGGTTGACAACTGGCTGAATGGGAGCCAGCAGGGTGCCCAGCTACCTACAGGAGGCTGTGATGCAGAAGGCCAATGGCATTCTGCCTTGGATCAACAACAGTGTGGCCGGCAGGACTAAGGACATCATTCTCCCCCTGTACCAGGGGGCACTGGGGAGGCCTACCTTTGAGTACTGAGGGCAGTTCTGGGCCCCTCACTTCAGGAAAGAGATTGAGGGGCTGGAGAGGGTCCAGAGGAGCAATGAGGCTGGGGAAGGGACTGGAAGGAAAGGCTGATGAGGAGAGGCTGAGGGAGCTGGGGGTGTTTAGCCTGGAGGACACTCGGGGGGACCTTTTCCCTCTCTCCAACTCCCTAAAGGGAGGTTGTAGTCAGGTGGGGGTCGAGCTCTTTTCCCAGGCAACTAGGGACAGGATGAGAGGACAGGACCTGAAGCTGCCAGGGGAGGGTTAGCTTGGGTGTTAGGAAGCTCTTCCTCACAGAATGGGCGATCAGGCACTGCAGTGGACTGCCCAGGTCGGTGGTGGAGTCCCCATCCCTGGAGGCGTTGAAGGACAGCCTGGTTGTGGCCCCTAGTACCCTGGTGTGGTCGCTGTGGTCGTGTTAGGTCCTGGGCTGGGCTGGATGAGCTCAGAGGGCTTTTCTAGACTCGGTGATTCTGTAACTCAGGTGATGGTTACATGGCTTTGAGTCTCCTGCTCAGAGCTGAACTGTCCCCAAGAAGCTATTTCTGTAAAAGCTTGTAAAATCCCAGTAAACTCTTTACTGATCAACAAGGCTAAGCCTGAAAGTGAAGCAAGGAAGGCTGACGACTGCAAAACACAGTGTTTGAAAAGGCTTCAGCAGTGATCCCAAACACCCCAGCAAATTCGGCCGTAGAAATTCAGTTATGGCAGAACGGAGAACACACAGTGCCATTTCCGTTCCGCTCACCGTGATTTCATACAGGATGAGATTCATAACCAGGACCAGTGGAGAGCCGTGGCGCAGCTCTGCACCGCACCACATCGCAGGGTAACCCTTACGTCGACATTTGCCTTCAGCTGCACTGAGATGGCACTTGGTAAGAGAGGTCTTGGCTGCGCCGCAGCTGAGCGNCTTCAGCTGCACTGAGATGGCACTTGGTAAGAGAGGCTGCACAAGATGGCACTTGGCCGTGCCGCAGCTGAGCACAACCTTTCGACTGCCGCTTCAGACAACAAACAAAGTTCAGCTTCACACGGGTAAAGATCTTTATGATTCAGATGAGAAAGGGGGGAGGTGGTTGGTAGATGTCAGCTGCAGTCCATTCCTTGGTCTTCTGCTTCTGGCTCAGGGGGGTACAATTCATCCAAAATCAGCTCTGCAACAACAACAACAACAACACAGGTTTCTGTGTGACAGTTCTCCCTGACTCCTTGTGGTTACAGCTGGGGTCTGTTGGCTTTACAACATCCTGATTGTAAGGCTGCAGCAAATACCCTTTTCTGAAGCTCTTCAGACACCTGTTTGTCAGGCAAACATCACCCTCTCTTTTATGCCTTGTTAGGCCAAGAGACTTGATCTTGGAGGTCCTTTCCAGAGATGATGATTCAGTGACTCTTACGACTCAAGAGCGCGCACACAGTCAGGGGCGCTTCGTTGTTTTGCAGACAGCTGTACCCACTTAACACACCCAAGGTTTGATGGAAGTCACCAGCCAAAAGCACAGTACTCTGTGTTTAGCCCTGCCTGACGGTGCAACACACCAGCAGTGAAAGCTGTACCACCCCAGCTCTGAATGAATCACGGAACGACTAGGGTTGGGAGGGACCTCAAAGGCCATCTAGTTCAAACCCCCCTGCACAGGCAGGGCCACCTTCATTAGGTCACCAGGACCCCATCCAACATGGCCTTCAACACTTCCAGGGATAGGACAGCCACAATTTCCTTGGGCAGCTTGTTCCAGCATCTCACAGCCTTCACGGGAAGGAATTTGTTCCTCACATCCAACTTCAATCTGTCTTCTTCAAGCCTGTAACCCCTTCCCTTTGTCCTCTACAACCCATGTAAAAAGCCCTCTCCCAGCTTTCTTGTAGCCCCCTTCAGATACTGGAAAGCTGCTAGGTCACCTGGGAGCCTCCTCTTCTTTAGGCCAAACAACCCCTACTTGCTCAGCCTGTCCTCATAGGAGAGGTGCTCCAGCCCTCTCTTCATTCGAGTTGCTCTCCTCTGGACACCTTCCAGGACCTCTGTGCCCTTCTGATGTTGAGGACTCCAGTACTGGACACAGAACTCCAGGTGGGGTCTCACCAGTGCAGAGCAGAGGGGGAGAATCACCTCCCTCCACTGTCACTGCTTCATTTGATGCTGCCCAGGACATGGTTGTCTTTATGAGATCAAATGCTTGGCCTGGTGTCTCATAGCAAGCCACACGCTGACATGAGACCACCGTGTTCACATCGGCTCTTCGCTCCCTGAGTGAAGGAAGTGATGGCCTCCAGGGACACGAGGAAGCAGTGTCGTAAGATCAGCTCTCTAGGAAATGGACAGCAGCAGTGTAGAAGCAAGGGGTGAGTCCTGAAGGACGGGGCTAGACAAGATTTTGGGGCCAGAGGAATGTTAGTGGTAGAAGAGGAAGCAACATCTTAAGGATGCAGGAAAAAACAAACCAAAATGATTGTGGAGAGGATGTGTAATGCTAGTTAGGAGACTTGGAATAATGGTTTGGGGTTTTTTGGTGACAGGTAGTGTGCAGAGCTGGATGACAGGATAGTGGGAAGCCAGAGTAGATGGCCTAGAAAGGTTCCTTCCAACACCAAACATTCTATGACCAGAGAAGGGCAATGAGGCTCAGGAGAGGTCAAAAGGTCCCATGAAGAGCAACTGAGGGAACTGGGGTTATTTAGTCTAAAGAGGAGGCTGAGAGGAGACCTTATTGCTCTCTACAGCTACCTCAAAGGAGGTGTCGCCCGGCTAGCGCTGGCTTCTTCTGCAAAACTGCTAATGATAGGACAAAGGGAAATGGCCACAAGTCGCAACAGGGGAGGTTTAGATTGGATCTTAGGAAGAGGTTCTTTCCTGAGAGAGTGGCTGGGCACTGGAACAGGCTGCCCAGGGAGGTGGTGGAGTCCCCATCCCTGGAGGGGTTTAAAAAACTAGTAACTAGAGCACTTGAGGCCATGGTCTAGGGGTTAGGGAGATGTAGGGACGAGGGCTGGGCTTGATGATCCTGGAGGTCCTTTCCAGCCATCATGATTCTATGATTCTATGACTTTGCTCAGATAGTAGGAGAGTGTTTCTTACTTAAAGAAGCACAAGCTAGAGCTATAAATAAGACTGCGAAGCAGGCCGCAGGCTGCCTTCAGAGCTCTGAGTGGTGGCCATTGTGGTATTGGGTACACGGTGCTTGTTACATGAGGAAAGGGGAAGAAGAACAGGGAACAGGGGCACTTTACCTTCACAAGCACTCAGTTTTTGAGTCTTTCTGAGAATGGCTCTTACGCCCGGCATGGCCTGGTCGTACTGGTGGATGACTTCCAAGGAGTGCTCGTGAAACAGTTTGTCTTTCTGAGACAGGCTGTGCAAAAGTAGAACAGCATCCCGTAGGAACTGAGTGGTTCTTTCTTTATGCACACATGAGCTGTTCTCAGATCTTCTTATCTTCAGCCACTGCCTGTGTAACATTATAATGAGTGTCTTCACCACCTGAAACAGCGGAGAGAGCCATCTCAGTGCACAAAGTAAAACCAGCACAGGGGACAAACACATTCCATTATGAGCCTCACCGATGAGCTCTTACTTCCAAACTTCAGAGTAGTTCCTAGCAAGCAAAACTGAACTTCCCTGAAGGTGGCATCACTTAAAGCACCAGCACACGTGGGCTCAGCGCACCTGGACAAAAACTCGAAGCTCTCAGAGGGTTAACCCCAGCCCCACTGCGACGTACCTCAAGGCTGCACTGGCAGTCAGCGCCCAGCGCAACTGCCGGACTGGAGCAGCACACACACCTGGCCAGGAGCCTGACTGTCTGTTACAGAAACACACAGAGCACGTTACCATCGCCAGTGGAGTGCTGCTGAAATAGCAAACAGTTAAGCTGCCAAGCAAGGGAGGCTGAAATGATCTCTCATTACTAGCTTCAAACATCCTCAGCATTTTCTTAACAGCAGATCTTTTTTTACCCTTCAAAACAGTTCCAGTTTCTTTTCCCCATAAAGCTTTAGACCTTGAGTTTGCCCTGCACAGAAACCTTTCCACTTCCCTAGTCCTCTACTGATGTAAAGGCAAAGTGTAGATCTGAGCACTTGCAGCCATCGTTGGGTCTTTCTTGCCTTCTCAGTCACTTGCCTATGACTTAGATGAGTGCTGTTCTCCAAGAGTACTTCACCGATTCGGTGTCAAGCAGGTACTTTTAAAAACCATAGAGTCATACAAAGGTCAGAGTTGGAAGGGGACCACGGAGTTCCAAACCCCTGCCATGGGCAGCAACACCTCCCATCTGACCAGGTTGCCCAGACCCCATCCAACCTGGCCTTGAACACCTCCAGGAATGGAGCAGCCACAACCTCCTTGGGCAGCCTGTTTCAGTATCTCACTACCCTCACACTAGAGAACTTCTTCCTAACCACCAACCTAAATCTCTCCTCTTTAAAAGCATGACCCCTTGTCCTCCCACACCCTGCCCTTGTAAAGAGTCCCTCCTGAGCTTTCCTGTAGACCCCTTCCAGAGGGGTGAGGTCCCTCTGGAGCTTTCCCTTCCTCAGGCTGAACAAGCCCAGCTCCATCAACCTGTCTTCATGAGAGAGGTGTTCCAGCCCTCAGATTGTCACAGTCAGTGTGACTCCTCACTGCAAGTCAAGGCTTTCAGCGCTACGCCTCAGCTGGACAAATAACCCGGGTTTGGACAGTCTGTGCACTACCCTGCTCCTCTCGTTTCCCCACCTGGGAACAGCAGGAAAAAGCACCACACCAAGCAGCCACAGTTACCTCTTGTTCCAGCTGAAGCCAAAGGGCTTCCGAGGCAGATTTGTCTGGTCTCGATGTGATGTACGTGTACAGTGCTAGGAGGAGGCAGGTATCTGAAACAGAGACAACTTGTTTCCCAACCAGTCAACTGCAACAAAAATTCACAAGAAACCACTTCAGAAGAAACTAGTTACCCCTTTGCCTGGCCCACCTGCAGCAACCCTTCGCTCACTAGAACTGTAAAAGGCTGTGTGTTGTGCAGAGTACCGATGCCTTGAGCTCAATGGTATCATGACTGCGGGGAAATTAAACTCCAAACCTCCTCAGAAGGTCTTTTTTTTCCCTCATCGACCGCTACAATAATGAAGGTTAATCGGGAAGGCAGATTTACAGATCCACTGGGGTGTCACAAAGCATCACCGGAGACAGAGACCACAAGACAAAACACTCTTCAAACAACAAGTTCTCCTCCCTCTCTGCTCTGCCCTAGTGAGGCCACATCTGGAGTACTGTGTCCAGTTCTGGCCTCCCTGGTTCAAGAGGGACAGAGATCGGATTGAGAGATGGCCACAAGGATGATTAGGGGACTGGAGCACCTATCTTCTGAGGAGAGATTGAGAGACCTGGGGCTTTCTAGTCTGGAGAAGAGAAAATTACAAGGGGACTTCATCACTGTCTATAAATCCACGAGGGCTGCGTGTCAAGAAGAAAGGGACAATCGATTTTCACTTGTGCCCTGTGGTAGGACAAGGGGCAACAGGTGTCATTTGGAGCACAGGAAGTTCCACCTGAACATGAGGAAGAACTTCTTTACTGTAAGGGTTACAGAGCATTGGAATGGGCTGTCCAGGGAGGTTGCGGAGTCTCCTTCTCTGGAGGTTTTCAAGACCCATCTGGACGTGTTCCTGTATGACCTGCCCTAGACTCTGTGGTCCTGCTCAAGCAGGGAGGTTCAACTCTATGACCCCTGGAGGTCCCTTCCAACTCTTAATGATCTGTGTATCTGTGTAACAGCTGCAACACTGCACAGGAACATGTACTGTTAGGGTTTCAACCCGCTGAGGCAAGCCGTGTCTGCATGACGTGGAGCCGTGCTAGCGAACGCTCCGCTGGTGAATGTTGTGGGAGGGTTGTGCAGCCTTTTACCTGAATGAGAACAAAACTGAGCAACCAGGGTGCGGTGCTGGGCAAGAACAGACAGGAGCCTGAGGGTCAGCAGGACTGCGGGCAGAGGGGTCCCCGCACACAGACAACGGAGCAGTGTCTGGCTGCTCAGTAAGGGCTGAAACCTGCAGAAGATAACTCAAGTGAGAAATGGGAAACAACATCTGCACAAATCACTTTTAACAGAGAATGAAACCTGACAGGCAACAGAGTCTGAAATAATTTTAAAGCCAGTCCTGACTTACTTAATGAGCAAGTCTGCTGTTGAATTTTCAGCTAATTTCACCAAAACTTTGAGGCTTTGGGTCAATATTGCATCTGTCCGGGACCCTCTTGCAGCTGAAAAAGCTAAAACCTGAAGTAGCTTTTTGAACAAAGGGTGTTGAGCTTGATCATTACTGGGAGCATCCTGTGGAGCTGCAGGCAGCCCTCCTCCTGTCCCGGTATCTTCTTTATTATCACACTGATTGTCACCCACCGTGTTTCTGCCCGTCTTGGAAACCTCTTCATTCCCAGCAGCACAATTTTTATCTGCTCCAGTAAACAGCAACGTGTGGACAACGTCCCAGCTATAAAAGGCCAGATAATAAAGAACACCCAGTGACACAACTGTAGTTTCTTCAAGAGGCAACCTCAGCTCCTCCTTCCTGGAGGCCGTATTGGTGTTGGCTGTGGGAGAAACGCCTGAATGGTTTCCACAGGAAGCAGCAGGAGGCTCGCTGGCCAGCTGCACCGCTTGGCAGTAGGTGCCAACATGATGTTCCACCAAGGGCAGAAGATGCACGGCACCTCGGATCTTGCAGCGTGCAAGGTGCGAGAGCTCCCTCCGGCTCTCCGCTGTGCTTCCCTCAGGAAATCCTTCGTCCACAGCAATCAGATTCAATCCTGTTACTGCTAGTTTCTGAGCTTCTTGTAGGGACACAAGAGGAGCGGTTTCTTCAGGCGGAGTCCTGTCGCTGGGTAGTTGTGTGGGCTTCCTGTCCACAGTGAAAGCAAAACAAGGGAAATACTTAATGGTAAAGGCTGAGAACACAGCTGGAATGTGAGTTATCAGTGTTCTGAATCAAGTAACAGAAAGGTTAAAGTAATAATCAGAGATGTCTGCTCCCAAACTAGAACTTGGGACAAAAAAGTCCTACTTGTTAATACCTGAAAGAGGAATTTCAAAGCATTCCTAGGTCAGAGGTTCTGCTCAGGAATAGCCACAGCTCACTACAAGTGAGCCTAAAACTACATCTCAAACATACACACCATAGATGATATCCACCCTTCTTACGTAAAATGTATTCCAATGTGAATCCGTCCCAGAAAACTGCACGTAAATCACAGTCCACACACTGAAAAAAGTTTAGACGTTCAAGGTAGAAGCCCTACGGTCCTTCTGACCCCCTCTCAGCAGTTTCTTCCCACTTTACGCACGACGGTGTTCGCCTGCCTCCCTCACTGCAAGTTTGGTGCCCTTAAGTGGTTTCAAGGCTGCTAACAGGTTTTACAGTTGTTTCCATGCCTGTCCCCTACAAGGGATAAATAACCTCGTTTATCTCAGAGCTGTTCTGCTGTTCAGTCTTCATGCTAAACAACAGTGAAAAAGCAAAGAAGCAGATTTTGCAAAGAGTGACCTACACAGGACAGCATTCAACACAAGGCGTGAGCTGTCCTACACGAGTAAGGACGGAGGATGCCGGTATCCCAAGAACGTGTCAGACGCAATTAGAAAATGCCCCAAACTTACGTGTCCGAGTAGTCAGGCTGTGGTACAGCTCCAGGCAGAAGCTCAGAGCTATTGCTGAGAAGATGGCAGAGCCCTAGTACTGATCCAGGGACAATGGGCTGCTTCATCAGGGCACTCAGTAAGATAGAACCTGAAAGAGTACGTCCAAGCAGCTTCAGCATCAGCACCGATTATTGCAAAACATCAGCCTTATCAACAAGTGCTCTCGGGCTCGGAGTATCTATTGTTTTCTGACTGGGATGGTTTGTGCTCACAACAGTTATAAATCATCTTTTGATTTCTTTGACTGCAAGAGAATGCTTGTTCAGACAAGTGAAGGTGTGGTTTAAACATTCACCAAACTCTATTTGGAGCTATTTTAACCCCAATCCTGTATTAGCACAACAGCTCAACACAAACTATTGCGCGTCCCAACTGTCCGGGTAACTCGCTCTCCATGTTCCAGTCCAGACATTAACACTGTCTTTGGCCACAACAACCCCCTGCAGCACTACAGGCTGGAGAGCTGCCTGGCAGAAAAGGACCTGGAAGTGTTGGCTGACAGCCAGATGAACAGGAGCCAGCAGGGTGCCCAGGTGGCCTGAAATCAGGAACAGGGTAACCACCAGGGAGGTGATGGTGCCCCTGGACTCTGCACTCATGAGACCACACCTTGAGTACTGGGTCCAGTTCAGGGCACCACAGTATCAGAAGGACACTGGGGGGTTGGAGTGAGGCTGGAGAGAGGGCTGGCAAACAGGCCCCGTGAAGAACAACTGAGGGAACTGGGGTAATTTAGTCTAGAGAAGAGGAGGCTGAGAGGAGGCCTTATTGCTCTCTACAACTCTCTAAGAGGAGGTTGTAGCCAGACTGGTGCTGGTCTCTTCTCCAACATTACTAATGACAGGACAAAGGGAAATGGCCTCGAATTGCATCAGGAGAGGTTTAGATTGGATCTTAGGAAGAAGTTCTTTCCTGAGAGAGTGTTTGGGCACTGGAACAGGCTGCCCAGGGAGGGGGTGGAGGCCCCATCCCTGAAGGTGTTTAAAAAATGAGTAACTAGAGCACTTGAGGCCATGGTCTAGGGTTTAGGAAGATGTGGGGGTGAGGGCTGGGCTTGATGATCCTGGAAGTCCTTTCCAGCCATCATGATTCTATTCTGAACTGGAAATAAAACTGTTCTGTGAATACTTGCTGCTGTTGACTGTTAGAAGGCCTCACAGAATCAGGTTGGACGAGATCTCTCCAGGATCATAGAGTCCAACCATGAACCCAATGCCACCATGCCCACTGATCTGTTTCCAAGTGCCACATCTACATGTTTTCTGAACACCTCCAAAGATGGCGACTCCACCACCTCCCTGGTGAATGTTGCTTTAGTAACTTTAGCTCCATTAAAGCAGTGCCTTTCTCCTGGTTTCATATCAGCTGACAGTAAGAACTATAAAACACATACTGAAAGAGGCAGACTTGTAACAGGATGCCTCTAGATCCATACCCTTCCATAAAGCAAAGGCAAGCTTCTCAAACAAAATAACAGCACCCGGGTACAAGGTCTGGCTAAGGTCTTGTTACTGCACACTGAAAGCAAAAAGTGGGCAGCCGCAGACGACTCTCCTGTGCCATGGGGCAGGACACAGAAGGCTCCTCAGCCTGACACTGCTTGGTAAAGGCACCAGAGGTGCTGTTCCTCAGTATCACTCATCATGTTCCAACAGAATTACCTTACCTTGTGCACTTCGTTTCAGTCCAGAGCTGTAGGAACCAGTTTTGCCCCTGGCTTCATGCTTCACGGAGAGAACAGGATGGGGTGTTGTCTTGCTGTCTACAACAAAGAGGATGGGTCTCAGATGAGAATTGTGCTGCTGGTGTGCCTGTACCAACCCCCCACATGCTTTTACAGGGTAAGCAGAATCATAGAATCATCATGGCTGGACAGAGCCTCCAGGATCCCTCCAGGATCATCAAGTCCAGCCCTAACCCCTATACCATGGCCTCAAGCGCTCTAGCTACTCATTTTTTAAACGACTCCGGGGATGGTGACTCCACCACCTCCCTGGGCAGCCTTCTCCAATCACAACCATTTGTCAGCTGTAACTCGGGTATGTTAAACAGCAGCTAACACCTGTGAGTAGAACTATTCCCCAAAATCAGTTGGAGAAGTGAAGAATAGACCCCTTTAACGTCAGGTGTTCCACGCAATGGTCATTGCTGTCGCTCTCAAGAACACAAATGATATCTTAATTGAATTGCCACTAGCAGAGGTTTACGTGACTACTTTAGGTAAAAATCAACACAAAGTTCCAAAACAGCAACTGAATAATAGCCTCTCTGTGCCACATACTATTATCTAGAAATAATCCATGGAGGCACGGCAGCCAGCTGCTAGAATAAACAACAAACAATTTTATTTTCTGTTTCAGCACCTACTCATTTCCTAAACTTTACTCAGTAAGTTTTACGGTACAGTTCAGTGAGAATTACTGCTCCACAGAGGAGAGGAAGCAAGGACACTGTTTGGTTGCTTCTTTTGAAATAGCTAGATAAATCACAGCATCACAGAATGTTAGGGGTTGGAAGGGACCTCTGAAGATCGAGTCCAACCCCACTGCCAGAGTAGGACCAAAACTAGGACAGATTGCTCCGAAATGCATCCAGACAGGGCTGGAAAGGCTCCAGAGAAGGAGACTCCACAACCTCTCTGGGCAGCCTGTGCCAGGGCTGTGTCACTCTCACAGTAAAGAAGTTCTTCCTCATGGTGAGGTGGAACATCCTATGCTCGAGCTGGAATCCATTGCCCCTCATCCTACTCCAGGGCACGGGTGAAAAGAGGTTGTCCCTGCCTTCTTAACACCCAGCCCTCCTTGGTTTATAGACATTAAGTCTTCCTTCCAGACTAAAAAGCCCAGGTATCTCAGCCTTTCCTGAGAAGCCAGCTG
Source organism: Rhinopomastus cyanomelas (assembly GCA_013400115.1). Taxonomy (NCBI): domain Eukaryota; kingdom Metazoa; phylum Chordata; class Aves; order Bucerotiformes; family Rhinopomastidae; genus Rhinopomastus; species Rhinopomastus cyanomelas. The sequence continues at coordinate 31,064 of VXBP01006201.1, read as the reverse complement.
TTCCAGTCCCTCCATCATCCTCGTAGCCTCCCTTGGACTCTCTCAAACTGGGGAGCCCAGAACTGGACACAATGCACCAGACGAGGTCTCACTAGCTAAAATAAAATCCCCACAATGACCAGATTTAAAGTCAAAACAATCCCTAATGATTCTATGAGTCTATGACTACAAAACAAGAAGGCACTTACTGAATAGCAGAGCAATTTCAGAAACAGGCAAATTATTTCCTGTTTATTCAACGAGAAGAGTAGACGAATCACTTAGACACTTTAGTTGAAGTGATCTTGACACAAATTTCAGTACTTAGACAACCAGTGTAACACACAAAGAAACCTGAGTGACACCAAAATAAAGCGAGCGCTTTGTTTCCTCTCCAGCGATGCTCCCGAACCTGTTCACCCGGTACAAAACTGCTTATCCAAGGCAGAACACCCACATAAATCTCTACAGGTCGCAAGCCATATGTGGTTTTACCTTCTTTGACTGACTTCCCTAAAGAACATGATGGTCTAGTGGATAATTCAGCACTGAAGGATTCCCTTGCAGGAAAAGATCCTCTTCCAGGGTGTGGAGAACATCCTTCTACTTTCATAGGGGTTGCAAGGTTCTTTTTAGGGCTGAAATAACAATCAAACATTTGGCTGAATAAGGACTGCTTCCGTGACTAGCGTATTGCTGAACGAAAATCTCTTCACCGCGCTGCTTTCAGGGCAGTCCTGGCACTTCTGTCACAGATACAAGGCAGGCTCTTTCTGAGCAAATTCAACAGAGGTCAACAGACTTTTTTGGATGGTATTTTTTTAAGGACTAGGATGTTAAGTGTTACATGAGGAAGGAAAATCTCTTTAACATCAAAACCCCTACCTTGGCATTGAAAGGATCTGAGGAATTTGTTTAGTCCTCTCACGGTTCTGAAGTTGCATCCTTAACTCATTCATTTCTGCATCTTTGAACTGCAACTCTGACTGTAACAACTGTAACTGAAAGAGGAATGAAAAAAAGACAGCTTTAATAGATAATTCCGAGGTGTTATGGCTGCAGAGCAACAAGCACTATGGTAGCAAGAGTTTAAGATTACCATCTACTCTGTACAAGAAATGCATGTTTACGTCTTAGTCCAACAACACTGTCTTAGAACCAAGTATTGCGTTTCCAGACAGGAAGCACACGGCGCGTTGAGACACAACTGTCATGCAGAGTGTGACTAGAGAAGCCATTAACAGCAGAGTAAAGGGGGCAAAACCACTGTACTCTTCAGGGCCTTCAGAAACAAGTACTGAGAACCTTTATCACTCTCATTTATATTCACTCTCGTGAATTCTTACAAATGCTTTTCTCCAGGTGAGAGAACAGCAGCACAAAGGGTTTAGATACTTCATACAAATATGAAGTATCTCAGAATGAATGAGGCTGGAAAAGCCCTCTAAGATCATCCAGCCCAGCCCGGGACCTAACATCACCACAGCAGCCACAGCAGGGCACTAAGGGCCACAGCCAGGCTGTCCTTCAACACCTCCGAGGATGGGGACTCCACCACTGCCCTGGGCAGTCCATGCCAGGGTCTGGTCATCCTTTCTGTGAGGAAGGGCTTCCTAACATCCAGCCTAACCCTCCCCTGGCAGCTTCAGGTCCTGCTCTCTCATCCTGTCACTAGTTGCCTGGGAGAAGAGCTCGACCCCCACTTGACTACAACCTCCCTTTAGGGAGTTGGAGAGAGGGAAAAGGTACCCCCCTGAATCTCCTCCAGGCTAAACAGCTCCTCCAGCTCCCTCAGCCTCTCCCCATCAGACTTTGCCTAGATTGTGTGTGATACCATTAGTAAGAAAGTCAGCTTCTGCTTGTGATGTGCAGCTACCTACAAACCTTTCTGGAGAACTCTTTTTCTTTATCACTTAAGACCTGAGACTTCTGCTGCTCCAGTAACACATATGACTTCTTCTGTTCCTCCAGAGCACATTCCATCTGCTGCATTGAGTCACGCAGAATCTTAATTTCTCCATTTTTGATAATAATTTCATCCTGCATTTCTTTCAGCTGCAAATAGATTGATTCCATTACAGGATGCACTTTTGAAAATGAGGTATATTTCACAGAATCACAGAATGTAACATTGGAAGAGACCTCAAAAGACCATCCAATCCAACCCCCCTGCCACAGCAGGATCCCCTAGATCCAGTCACACAGGAACATGTACAGGCAGGTTTTAAACATGTCCAGAGAAGGAGACTCCACAACCCCCCTGGGGAGCTCGTTCCACTGCTCTGTCACCCTGTGATGAAGTTCCTTCTTGTATTTATGTGGAACCTCCTCTGTTCCAGCTCACACCTGTTGTCCCGCGTCCTATCATTGGATGCCACTGAGCAGAGCCTGGCTCCATCCTCCTGACACTCACCCTTTCCACATTTACAAACATTAATGGCGTCACTCTTCGGTCTCCTTTCTTCCAAGCTCAGGAGACACAGCTCCCTCAGCCTTTCCTTATAAGGGAGATGCTCCACTGGACTCTCTCCAACAGTTCTGTGCCCTTTTGGAGCTACGGGGCCCAGAACTGGACATTATAATCCAGACGCAGCCTGACCAGGGCAGAGTAGAGGGGGAGAAGAACCTTTCTCCATCTACTAACCGCTCCCATTCTGATCCACCCCAGGATGCCATTTGTCTTCTTGGCCACCAGGGCACATTGCTGGCTCATGGGTGGCCCGCTGGCCACTAGGATTCCCAGGTCCCTTTTTCCTATGCTTTCTCAGCAGAAAAATGCCCCTGTAACCCTGACCAGAAACCCTGCAGTGTTGCTTCTACTCTTTTTCTGATTAAATCATGCTCTGCTACTGTTTTAACAGAATTATCAGATGACACCCAATACATGTTTTTATATCTTACCTTGGTATCTATCAAAGACTACTGCTCTTCTCTTTCCCCTCTCTGTGACTACATTCCAGTTCTTTCAGTCAGGCCTACCAGAAAATGAGCTATGTAGAGAGGAGAGGAAGATCTCACTAACCTTCTGCTTGATTTCTTCATGCTGTGTTTGCAGTACTTCAAATTGGAATGCGTCTCTCACCAGACCATCTTCTGTGCTGCTTCCTGCTGCAGGAAAACACCAGGATATGTTACAAAGTGCAGCCAGTGCACAAACATCCCTGACACCAGTGTTATTTTCTATTACATCCAGACGCACATCTCAACATCCATCCTGTCTCTCCAAACCAGTAAATCCAACATACCTCACCACCACAGACACTTTTGTGTCATTAGGGAATGGAAGCGACCTCGAAAGACCATCTAGTCCATTACCCCTGCCAGAGTAGGACCACCTAGACCAAGTTGCATAGGAACATATCCAGGGGGGTTTTAAACATCTCTAGAGAAGGAGACCCCACAGCCTCCCTGGGCAGCCTGTTCCAGTGCTCCATCACCCTCACCGGGAAGAAGTTCCTTCTCAGGTTGATGTGGAACCTCCTATGTTCCAGCTCACAACCATTGCCCCGCGTCCTATCACTAGATGGCATTGAGAAGAGCCTGGCTCCATCCTCCTGACACTCACCCCTCACATATTTGTAGACATTAATGAGGTCACCCCTCAGTCTCCTCTTCTCCAAGCTAAAAAGACCCAGCTCCCTCAGCCTCTCCTCGTAACAGAGGTGTTCCCCTTCCTTCATCATCCTTGTTGCTCTACACTGGACACCCTCCAGCAGCTCCATGCCCTTCTTGAAGTGAGGAGCCCAGAACTGGACATAAGACTCCAGATGTGGTCTTACCAGGGCAGAGCAGAGAGCGAGAAGAACCTCTCTCGATCTGCTAACCAGCCCCCTTCTGATCCACCCCAGGATGCTGTTGGCCCTCTTGGCTCATCATTATCCTGCTGTCCACCAGCACCCCCAGGTCCCTTTCTCCTACACTGCTCTCCAACAGCTCAGTCCCCAACCTGTACTGGTAGCTGGCATTGTTCTTGCCCACATGCAAGACTCTACGCTTACCCTTGTTATATTTCATTAAATTTCTCTCTACCCAGCTCTCTAGCCTGTCCTGGTCTCGCTGAATGGCAGCACAGCCTGCAGAGGTGTTGTCGACACCACGCAGCTTTGTGTCATCAGCAGACTTGCTGACAGTGCACCCTAATCCCTCATCCAAGTCATTGTCAGAGCTTCTGCACCAAGCACAGACAAAAACCGTCCCCGACACATTTCTGCTGTCTTAGGCCAGTATGATGACCCCCAGCAAACATATTTTCTCCAAGATCACTTTAGAATCCTGAAATCCAGTGAGTTAGAAGGGACCTTTAAAGGCCACCTAGTCCAAACACACTGTACAGACAGTGGATAACAGAAAACTTTCTAAACAGGAGCAATGACACACACTAGCACTGCTGAAACATAGGAGACTTTTAGCCAGCAGGACCTAACCATGAACAACCTGAAATCTGAAAATCAACTACTAATATCACAGAGTCACAGATGGGGAAGGAGTGGAAGGGACTTCTGATCATCTAGTCCAACCCCACTGCTAAGGCAGGTCCCCTAGAGCAGATCATTACACATTTGCTCCTGACAGTCAATGGCAGACAACATGCAGAATACTCTAAACTATAAGTAAAGTCCTTTGGCAGTTTATGAAACTTATTTTGCTTTATTTAATGTGTTTCACAGACAGTATCGATGATACACACCCTCACAGAGCACAGGCTCCCAGTATTGGTAGTTAATGCTGTGGCTTTGCTCGGAGGTTACTCCTCTGAGTTTTTAAACACTAAGTGAGGTTGTGGAGTCCCTGTGTGGTTGTGAAGACATTTCCAACCCGCCTGGGCTTGTTTCTGTGGGATCTGCTCTAAGGGACCCTGTTCTGGCAGGGGGTTGGACTAGATAATCTCCAGAGGTGCTTTCTAATCCCACCGGTGTCGCGTTCTGTGAAGAACCGGGAGGGATCATCGGCAGCGACTCCTAAAGGGCCCTTCCCCAATAGCGCGGGGAGGCCTCGGGGGCCGGTGCCTCTGTCAGGGCCCATCACGGTGCCCGCCTCAGCCCCCCTCCCTCCGTCCCTCCCACCGACCTCCCGGCCTCGCTCCGCGGCCACCCCAAGCCGGTTCGGGCAGGCCAGGCCGGGTCCTGGCGGGCTCCAGCGCCTGTGTGGCCAGGATGTCATCGATCTCCTCCAGCTCGTCCAACGTGAACTCGTCGTGGTCCCCGAAAGGATCCCCTAGTGCCTGGCCGGGCCCGGGCGGGCCCTTGGGCCGCTTGTGGGGCGGGAGGCCGTTGGCCAAGGCCCGGGGGCCGCTCCGCTTCCGCGGGGGCTGCTCTGCCATAGTGAGGCCCTCAGGGCACCCCGGGCCTGCTCCTGCCTCCCGCACCGCCCCGTCCGCCAATCAGCGCAAGGCAGCGCCGCCCACGGGCCAGTGGGCGCAGCTGCAGCAGCGACGGTGGTCGCCGAGGGTCAAACTGAGCGCGGCAGCTCCTGGGTGTAATCGCTACTCCCTCTGCGTTTTCGAGCGCAAACAGCTGGGCGGGACCGGGATCGCCGGTACGGTTCTGGGTACGAGAGAGAGAGAGAGAGGTTCCACTGCTCTGTTTCAGCCATCAGTGTTTGTGAGCTGTGTACTAAGGCCTTTAGCATAGAAGTTCTTTATGAGGGAGAGCGTTGAACACTGAACAGGTTGCCCAGGGACGGAGTGGAGGCCTTATCCCTGGTAATATTCAAGAGGAGGCTGGACAAGGCTCTGGGCAACCTGCTCTGGTTGAGTATGTCCCTGCTCACTGCTGGAGAGTTTGACTGGAAGACCTTTGGGGGTCCCTTCCAACCCAGGCCAGTCTGTGATTCTGTCTGAGAGGAGCTTGATTTGAACTTCACCTGGAGAAAGTTCCTGTAACTTTTACCTGGTCTTAATGCTGCCTTTTTGCAATAAATGAAAAGGCTTCTGCTTTCACTGCTATTTTTTAACTATCACTACTTTTAAATAACCATATATTCTGTCAGTGCTTTAGTTTCACTTTCTCCTTTTCCTCTAGCAACACCACAGTGATGGATTACTTGCACACACTGTTTTTAGCAAGAAAAGCGAAGACACAGCTCTGGTTTCTATTACTCCAGGTGTTCCTGCTAAAAGGAAATGACCTTCAGGTGAACAGAATGGCAGCAAAGACTAAGTCTAGTACCAGCCATGCCCAGATCGAGTCACTGTGTCTGGGGATAGATATCAGGAAAGAACAATATATCTCATTCTGTCAATAATGTGATAAACCCTAGGGTGAAGGAAAGGGCAAGCCCAGGCAAACTGGAAAGGAGAAAACTCCCTCTCACCTTGTGAGGTGTTCTCTTTGCATTAGAAAAAGCTGTAGCTTCCTTGATGCTGTTTATGTCATCTGGAAGGCAGGTTGGTCTAGCAGTGGTTGGTTGGTTACATAAGTAAGACGCAGAGTGCAATTTCATTGTAATAAAAACTGTGTAAGAATGGATTCTATGTTTCCGGGTTGTCACTCCAATTAATTAGCTTCTGGGTAACTCTAACAAATGAGTTTTAAAGGTCTTGTGGCAAATTGTATTACACAGGTTTGAAAATCGGTACTTCAACAGTGTTTTATCCTCTCAAGGAGATAGTGACACTTGTTTTCTCTGGCAGAGCTACCTGCACTGAGTACACGTTTCCCTGGGAACTCTGAGGGTAACTGAATGGGGGAACCTCACATCTTCCAAGAGTGAGATGGCCTTTTTGATTACATTTCCTTTGAAGATGACCATGAGCCAGCAAGAGGGCCAACAGCATCCTGGGGTGGATCAGAAGAGGTCTGGTTAGCAGATCGAGAGAGGTTCTTCTCGCTCTCTACTCTGCCCTGGTGAGACCACATCTGGAGTCTTGTGTTCAGTCCTAGGCTCCTCAGTTCAGGAAGGGCATGGAGCTGCTGGAGGGTGTCCAGTGTAGAGCAACAAGGATGATGAAGGAAGGGGAACACCTCTGTTACGAGGAGAGGCTGAGGGAGCTGGGTCTTTTTAGCTTGGAGAAGAGGAGACTGAGGGGTGACCTCATTAATGTCTATAAATATTTTGAGGGGTGGGTGTCAGGAGGATGGAGCCAGGCTCTTCTCAATGCCATCTAGTGATAGGACGCGGGGCAATGGTTGTAAGCTGGAACATAGGAGGTTCCACATCAACCTGAGAAGGAACTTCTTCCCGGTGAGGGTGATGGAGCACTGGAACAGGCTGCCCAGGGAGGTTGTGTGGTCTCCTTCACTGGAGACGTTTAAAACCCACCTGGATATGTTTCTGTGCCACTTGGTCTAGGTGATCTTGCTATGGCAGGGGTATTGGACTTTCTTTCGAGGTTGCTTCCAACCCCTAATGATTCTGTGGTTCTAAGTTCAATTCCATGCACTGAAACTACAAACACAGAGTTGACGTTACTCTGCAGACTAGCAGGTGGCGGAGACTGGGCAAGCTTCAAGAAAATCCACCGAAGCAAAGAAAATACTTTGAGCTGCAAGTAAATAGACTGTGGTATCTGTGACATCCAAAACTACGGCCCATTGCTTTGAAATAAACAAATATTTCTATACCTGCAAGCTTTGAGATAGGAGGCTGTTGCCTGTGGTAGCTACGGACTGTCCTTAGTGATAGGTAAGTCCCAGTATGAAATTTGGTGTGTCGCGATTCTCTGTTCTGCACGCTCTTGTCTTTATTTCTTCATCCTCGGGAGGAAAAGCTGTCCAGTAGGGCCACCTATGAGCTCTTTATACCAAAGTCAAATCAAGTCTGTTGTTTATTGAAAAGGTTACAAACACAAAGTTTTTTAAGTTTGAGCATATACCACTCACTTTTAACTGGGTTGGACATAGATGCTTTCTGCAAACATTCTGATTTTGTAATGTGTGCACACAAATGCTCTCACGAGGTGAGTGCAGCCAGCTAGCTGCTCTGGTTCACTCTGCTCTCAACAGTATTTTCCAGTCCACTGACAATGAAAGTGTGGGGATTTTCACTTAATGGAGAACAACGTGAAATTACTTCAGACCTGGGGCTGGCTTAGTTGCTGGATATGAGCTTGCTCTCTTAGCTAAGCCAGAATTCAGGTGATGCATTCTTCACTGTGGGGTGTTTATTTTATCTAGAATGCTGCGGGTTTTAGGTGAAGTGCCTTATGAAACCCTAAAAGACTGTGACTCAGTTGCTCATGCCAAGGACAAGCCTCCATTTAACTGCAAAACCACGTGGACTGGCATTAATGGTAGCGCTCTCCTTTTAATTATACTACTACTTATGGAGTTAATGCTTCATTAACCACTTCTGTACGTTTAATCTGTGATTAAAAGTGTTGTAATTCCCTCCTGCTGTTGTTAGTTGGTACTTTTGTGTGTCAGGCCACCCCAAAATAACGTGTTACTCGTAGAAATCCTTTATTATTGGAAGCCCACTGGGGTTTTCCCTGGGCACGCCAGAGGCTATCAAATGCACGCCTCACTTGACTGCCTGCTGAAGATCAATAGGAACATTTTTTCCAGGGTTTTTCCTCTGGAGGAGGACAAAGTTGTACGAATGTGTTGGGAGAGCGTGGTCTTATTCTTCTTGCCCCACAGCATGATAGGCTGATACTGAAACCACAGGCGTTGAATATTTTGATGTGGCTTGTGAACTGCTTTCTTCAAGTGGTTGATGTGTGCTCAAGGGTCAGTCAGTAGCAATTAAATGTGCCCTCGAATTGAGAGCGGGATTGCCTATTTGTGTCGACGGAGCTGGGGAGAGGTGTGGCAAACAGGCCCTGTGAGGAGCCGTGGACATACCGGGGTTTGTGAAGTCGTTGTTGTAAGAGCAAGGGTTTCAACGTGTGAATAGTCGGCTACAGTACGGCGATTAGCCCTACGCGTGGAGGTCTTTGTTTGCCACCAGAGGCAGCGGCTGCAGGGCACGTGGACACCTCGTGGACAGCGTATGGCAGCCAATGAGGTCGCGGCACGGGTTGCTGGGGGGTCTGACGGACCAATCACTGTTCTGTAAGAGCCTATAGCTTGCCTAAGTTTAGCAATGGAACGGCTTCCACTTGAACTCCTATTGATTTGCGTGGAGTCTGGCATGTGATGCCCCGTAACGTATAAATAAATTATGCGGCCAAAAGGAGCGGCTGAGGGACCTGGAGTTACTTAGTCTAAGGAAGAGGAGAGCTTATTACTCTCTACAACTCTCTAAATGGAAGCTGTAGCAAGGCTGCTGCTGGTCTCTTCTCCTAAATTACTAATGATAGGATGAGGAGAAATGGCCTCAAGTTGTGTCAAAGGTTTAGATGGGATCTTATGAAGAAGTTCTTTACTGAGAGAGTGGTTGGGCTGCCCAGGAAGGTGGTGGAGTCACCGTCCCTGGAGGCGTTTAAAAACTGAGTAGCTAGAGCACTTGAGGCCACGGTCCAGGTGTTAGGGAGGTGTTGGGATGAGGACTGGGCTTGATGATCCTGGAGGTCCTTTCCAGCCATGATGATTTTATATGTAGCAAACATCTCTAACAGTCTTCAGGGTTTTTTTTCCTCTCTGTTATTTCACGTAGTGTGAAAGCAGTAGTTTGGGAGTAAATATTTGCTGAAGTTTAAGGTTTTCTGCTTAGTGGTGAATCACCTGAGCCGTGTTTCTCTGTTTGACTAGAAATCAGAAGAAAAGTGCAGACAAGGTCATTTCTTGTTGCCTTTTCCTTCTCCCTTTTTACTCTGCAGTGGTTACTCTGTCCTTCACATAGTATTTTTTCATTAAATTTGCTAAACATCAGCATGAAATGAAAGAGTTTACTGTTTGATTATTGGCAGATGCCATGACTCAATGACGCATACAAGAGCTGAAACAGCAACCAGTGCTGGATTATACGCGGAAGATTACTCCAGAGCTCCTATGAGGTAACTTTTTCCCCAACCTGTCACAGGTCTTTTGTTTCTGTATCAGATTGGCAAGTGTAAGGCTATGCCATAATGTACCTTTTGTGTCCTGTTCTTAGTGGCAGTAGGATTTTAAATGACCTGGAGGTTACTTCTGCAAAGAGAATGATTTGTTCCAGTATTGCTTCACAGGGATCCACAGCTGAGATCTCAAGATCTGGCATCAGCGTTGTTAACTGAGTGAGGGGGGAGCAAACAATTAGGATTTTGAAAAAATTACCAGTAACACATTCAGCACATCAAATAAGGCAGAAACTTTGTGTGACACAGGTATTCCCATGGAATCGCTGATCAGGAACAATGTGAAGGCTCAGTAAAATTACAAGAGACGTAAAACTAAATATTGGGACGGGTTTGAACAGTCTCTTTGGATGCATCTGTCCATATTAATGACCAGGAGCTAGAAAGGCAAATATTAAACTGCATAGATGCCTGATAGTATCTTCTCAAACCAGCAGATGAGGCTGTTTCCCATTCCATCTAGTTCGCAAGACCAAACCCCTGTGCCAGACAGTGTTAAAGTTGCTCAGCTGGGCTGTTACAGGAAGGCAGTTTGGAGCTGTCATTACTGCTGCTTTTTCAGATGTAGCCAGTCTCTCCTGCTCTCTGTCTAACAAACTTGCTTTGTAAGATAGAGGGCTCCCACAGCCTTGTGAGCCAACACCCCCAACAAACCTCTCTGGCCATTACTTTTAGTTGTTTGATTTTTTTAATGTCTTTTTGCACTCTTGGTGTCACAGACTGATAAATTAAGTTCAAATCCAGCCATCATAGAATCATAGAATCATAGAATCATTGAATCATTATGGACTGGAAGGGACCTCGAAAGATCATCTAGTCCAATCCTCCCGCAACAGCAGGATCACCTAAACCAAGTCACACAGGAACACATCCAGTCGGGTCTTGAATATCTCCAGTGAGGGAGACTCCACAACCCCCCTGGGCAGCCTGTTCCAGTGTTCCGTCACCCTCACCGTGAAGAAGTTCCTTCTCAGGTTGATGTGGAACCTCCTATGTTCCAGCTTACAACCATTGCCCCTCGTCCTATCACTACATGACACCGAGAACAGCCCAGCTCCATCCTCCTGACACCCACCCCTCAAATATTTGTAGACATTAATGAGGTCACCCCTCAGTCTCCTCTTCTCCAAGCTAAAGAGACCCAGCCTCTCCTCGTAAGGGAGGTGCTCCACCTCCTTCATCATCTTTGTTGCCCTACGCTGAACTCTCTCCAGAAGCTCCACATCCCTCTTGAACTGAGGAGCCCAGAACTGGACACAATACTCCAGGTGTGGTCTCACCAGGGCAGAGTAGAGGGGGAGAAGAACCTCTCTTGATCTGCTAACCACCCCTCTTCTAATCCACCCCAGGATGCTGTTGGCCCTCTTGGCCACAAGAGCACATTGCTGGCTCATAGTCATCTTGTTGTCCACCAGGACCCCCAAGTCCCTTTCCCCTACACTACACTCCAACAGGTCAGTCCCCAGCCTATACTGGTACCTAGGGTTGTTCTTGCCCAGATGCAAGACTCTGCACTTACTCTTGTTATAGCTCATTAGATTTTTCTCTGCCCAGCTCTCCAGCCTGTCCAGATCTCGCTGAATGGCAGCACAGTCTGCAGGGGTGTCGGCGACACCACCCAGCTTTGTGTCATCAGCAAACTTGCTGACAGTGCATGCCAATCCCTCATCCAAGTCATCAATGAATAGATTGAACAGGACCGGTCCCAGCACCGATCCCTGGGGCACTCCACTAGATACAGGCCTCCAACTAGACTCTGTCCCATTGACCACCACTCTCTGACTTCTACCCTGTAGCCAGTTTACAATCCACCTCACTACCCGAAAATCTAGGCCACACTGCCTCAGTTTGTCTGCAAGGATGCTGTGAGAGACCGTGTCAAATGCCTTTCTTAAGTCAAGATAGATGACATCCACGGCTCTGCCCTCATCCATCCACCTGGTTACACCCTCATAAAAGGCTATCAGGTTGGTCAAGCATGACTTTCCCTTTGTGAAGCCATGCTGACTGTCCCTAATGACCCTCCTGTCCTTGATGTGCCCGGAAACAGCCTCTAGTACAAATTGTTCCATCACCTTTCCTGGGATGGAGGTGAGGCTGACCGGTCTATAGTTACCTGGGTCTTCCTTCTTTCCCTTTTTAAAGATTGGGGTCACATTTGCTATTTTCCAGTCCCTAGGCACCTCTCCCGTTCCCCAGGTCCTGGCAAAGATGATGGAGAGTGGCCTAGCAATGACTTCCGCCATCTCCCTTAGCACACGCGGGTGCATCCCATCTGGGCCCATGGGTTTGTGCACATCCAGTTTGCTCAACTTTTCCCTAACCCAATCCTCATCAACCAAGGCAGGCTGACCTGTTGCCTCAACCTCCTCTGCAGTCTGGGGTCTAATGTCAACACAACCCTTAGCAGTATAGACAGAGGCAAAGAAAGTGTTGAGTATCTCTGCTTTCTCTGCATCCTCTGTCTCCAGGGTACCCACCTCATTCAGCAGGGGGCCTACATTACATGAAGGACAATATATATATATGCATATATACTTTTAATCTGTAGCTTCATGCCACGTGGTTTTGGACCTTCCAAGGTGCCAAGCTCTATGTAGGCAGGGGCCTCACTGCTCATTAGTCCTGATTTTTGTTCTAAGCGGTGTGGAATTTAATCTAGAATTTGTGTTCGCTTGGTCATCTTAAACTGAATCCCCCCCAAACCTGGGCTTGAGTAATCTAAAACATCTCGTGTAGAGTCTGGCATCTGGGCAAGAACAGCCCCAGGTACCGTATAGGTTGTGGACTGACTTGTTGGAGAGCAGCTAGGAGAAAGCTTCCTGGGGATCCTGGTGGTCAGGAAGATGACCATGAGCCAGCAGTGTCGCTTGTGTCCTAGAAGGCCAGTGGCATCCTGGGGTGGTTTAGAAGAGGGTTGGTTAGTAGAGAGAGGTTGTCCTCCCCTACTACTCTGCCCTGGTGAGACTGCATCTGGAATATTGTGTCCAGTTCTGGGCCACTCAGGTCCAGAAGGAACAGAACTACTTGAGAGAGTAGTTCTCTCAAGTGAGAGCCGAGCCACAAAGTTGATGGAGTGGAGCATCTTCCTGATGAGGAGAGGCTGAGGAAGCTGGATCGCTTTAGCGTGGAAAAAAGGAGACTGAGGGGTGACCTCATTAATGTTTATAAATATGGAAGGGATGGGTGGAGTCAGGAGAATGGAGTCAGGCTCTGCGCAGTGGCACCCAGTGATAGGACAAGGGGCAATGGGTATAAGCTAGAACATAGGAGGTTCCACATAAATAGAAGAAGGAACTTCTTCCCAGTGAAGTGACAGAGCACTGGAACAGGCTGCCTGGGGAGGTTGTGGAGTCTCCTTCTCTGGTGACATTTAAAGCCTGCCTGGACATGTTCCTGTGCGACTTGATCTAGGGGATTCTGTGGTGGCAGGGGGATTGGACTGGCTGATCTTTTGAGGTCACTTCCAATCCCTAACATTCTGCAATTCTGTGATCTCTGTGTCTTTCAGTATCTTTTCCCATCACTGTTAGGAACACTTCTAAGCAACTTAGATTTTTTTTTTAATCTTGAAGTGTATTGGAAAAGTGAGTCATGTACTCATTACTCATTAATGCCTTTGTACGAGGTGAGATACTGTCATGCAAATATTTATTTTGGTGGATATTGTTTTACACCTGGTTTTGGCAACCTTTCCATCTAGAAGGTCTCTTAATCACTTGGTAAATAGCTACTTAATTCCACCTGAATCTAGAGAATTGTAGAGGTAACACTTGTTACCTCTGTGATTGTGGTTTTAAATCGATAAAGCGGAGTGTCGTGACCTACCGTGTCACTGATACTGAGATACCAGAGATCATTGCAGCTCTCATGGGTAGGTCTAGCAATACCTGCGTGTTCTGCGTGCTTTCTCCTTCTCTTGACAGGGCCCCCGACACATTTGTCCTGCTGGGAAGTTAGCCTGCACTGCCCAAAGTACAGTTTCATAAGCAGCTTAGTCTGGTCCAACAATGAGGTAGGAACCAAATGGCTAATCCTGCGCTCCCCACCAGCATTGGTTGTGTTCCCATTCCTCCTGTGAAGATGGCTGGAGGTCCCGTGGGGCTGTGCCATGTGTCACTTGGCTTTGCTGTGTGAGCTAAAGAATTCAAACAAGGAGAAAAAAGTCCTACCTGAGCAAATCGGACTGTTCCCTTGATGAATAACTTGCTCTCACCTGCTGCAGGGGTGAAGAGAGGGTACAGGCATACACAGCCAGAACTGAGAAGAACCAGACCGGCCTTTTGAGATAGCACTGTGTCCAGAATTGGCTTATCCACTTGTGAATCTGCATCATATCTGTGTTTGTGGACTGGAGATGACAGATCATTGGAGGTTTAAGATCTGAGGAAATATCTCTTGAAAATGCTGGTTCTGTTTATTGATTTCAATCATGGTGATTCCAGTAAACTGGGTTGCTTGTGGGTGTTGCTTGGGGGGTGCATTCAATATGTATGCTGCCACGGGAACGCAGAGGTCACTTCAACATTACTAACAATTAAGAGTGATGTCTTTTTGAGGTATTTGCTAGCTGTGCCAGGTAACACACTCCAGGATTTATTGCTAAGTACAGAAGACACTGCTGCTCAGCCCTTCTGTACCATTCCCAGATCCTGTTACGCAGTTGGGTGTTTCTGGGGACAAACTGGAACGTAACATGTGACCAGTTTACGTTAATTTGTGATCTATCTTCCACAGACCTTGTACATAGTGACCTACAACTTCTGACTGGGAAGGTTTCAAGGTTTTCCCACAGAAGTGCAATGCCAAAGGATGGCAGCTTCACTGAAAGTCAGACTTGCAGGTAACAGAAGTGTAAGATGTGCCCTCCTTTAACCATTAACAGATCCAAAGATGACCCTGGGGTGTGTTTGAGATATGAGACAATAAGGTGTTTTCCCAAGGGCAGTTAGGTGCTGCAAGAGGGTGTTTGGTCAGGAGTAGATAGTATAATATTAACAGCAGAGTACCTGCAGTAAGAAGAGTCCTGCAAGCAGCAAAGGTATCTTCTACCTGACTTCTGGCCAGGCTGCTGAGTAGTTTGCTTTCACCTTTATGTAAAGAATGTTTTGTTTTGCAGTCCTTGCTATGTCCCTTCACCAAAAGGCAAGACCTAAAAGCTCTTTATCCCTTCATCTTTTCTTCCTTGCCCACAGGATTAAAGACTGTTAAGCACAGAGTAAGGAGGTACTTAGATGGGGCTGGTCATGTTCCATCCTGATTTAATGCTGTGTCCAAGCTACCACGATTTCACCATAGCCTTCTGCTTTAAAGACCTCTACAGTTTCTAATTAAATCTTCTTTTCCATGTATTTTCCCTTACCAGTCCCAAAATCTTACCACAACATCTTAATTTTTATTTTCCCTTGCTTGATTTTTTTTTGGTGAGTTTTGATTATTGGCTGAACGTGATCTTCAAGATCTTTTCCCAACCAAAATGATTCTGTGATTCTGTAATTTGTTTTCCTCAATAAATGTTCAGAACTCCTGTGCACAGAAGAGTGAATTATTCAAATTCAAAAAGATAGAATCATAGAATCATTAGGGATTGGAAGGGACCCAGAAAGATCATCTAGTCCAATCCCCTGCCACAGCAGGATCACTTCACTGGAGAAGTTATAGAATCAGAATCACTCAGGGTTGGAAGGGACCACCTGATCATCCAGTTCCAACCCCCCCTACCATGGGCAGGGACACCCCACCCCAGATCAGGCTGGCCAGAGAATCATCTAGCCTGGCCTTAAACACCTCCAAGGATGGGGCCTCAACCACCTCCCTGGGCAACCCATTCCAGGCTCTCACCACTCTCACAGTGAAGAACTTCTCACATCCACTCTACATCTACCCATCTCCAGCTTTGCTCCATTCCCCTTAGTCCTGTCGCTACCTGACATCCTAAAATGTCCCTCTCCAGCTTTTTTGTAGGCCCCCTTCAGATACTGAAAGGCCACAAGAAGGTCACCTGGGANGCAGTCAGTGGGGACTTCACCAGACCGCCATGGCTTTTGGAATATAATAGAGAGGGGTCTAGCAACCTCATCTGCCAGTTCTCTCAGTTTGTCTTGACAATTCTTTGGAATTCTATAGAGGCTCTAGAGAAGTTATTTATGCTGGAGCTTAATTTCCTCCCTCAGACTGTCTGTAGCAATTAAACCTCTTCATAGTTGTAGTGTCTCCTGTTTGGAGCTGACAGGGCACATTTGTGCATACTGGCTGTTAACAGCACATACTGAGCTTTATCTCTGTTGACCTTAAGTCACCTTTCTTGCTATGTATAGCCCTGTTCCTGAAACTATTGACTTGCTTGATTTCTAAAATACTTTATTGTGGTTCAAAGTACCACTGGTGCTTTTAAAAACAAGTCAGCAGTTGATTCCAGTCCTATTCTCATTTTCATCATGATACTCATCTTCATCATGATATTCATCATCCCTCTGCCCTGGTGAGACCACATCTGGAGTATTGTGTCCAGTTTTGGGCCCCAGAAGGGCACAGAAGTGTTTGGGAGAGTCCGGTGCAGAGCCACAAAGATGATGGAGTGTAGCATCTCCCTTATGAGGAAAGGCTGAGGGAGCTATGTCTCTTGAGCTTGGAAGAGAGGAGACTGAGGTGTGACACTGTTAATGTTTATAAATGTGGAAAGGGTGGGTGTCAGGAGGATGGAGCCAGGCTCTGCTCAGTGGCATCCAATGATAGGACAAGGGACAACGGGTGTGAGCTGGAACAGAGGAGGTTCCACATAAATATGAGACAGAGTGAGTGTCACAGAGCAGTGGAATGGGCTCCCCGGGGGGGTTGTGGAGTCTCCGTCTCTGGAGATGTTTAAAACCTGCCTGTACATGTTCCTGTGTGACTGGATCTAGGGGATCCTGCTGTGGCAGGGGGATTGGATTGGATGATATTTGAGGTCCCTTCCAATCCCTAACATTCTGTGATTCTGTTTTTACCGTTGGCTCAGTGTTTCTTTGTCAGTATGAGATGATGAAATGATGAGATTTCCTGCTTGTGCAGAATGTGTATGAAATGATAAACCATGGGTTCAAGAAAAGCTATGGTAGGGAGCAGTACTATCATCCCAATAATGTGGAAAAAATGAAGCCAAGCTTTTAAATACAAGTTTTAAAATGTGAATGAGGTGAGTTACATAAGTGTGCTCCATTTTTTTCTGGTTTTGTTATACTCTGAGTACAACAAAATTACTGAACTGCCAGATACACTGACGTAAATGTGATAATGGAACCTTTTTAAAACTGAAAACAGTGCACAAGTTAAAAAACCCAAACACAAGTATTTTGTAGCACAATTTAATTGCTGTATTATCATGGCCATCCAAATATGCTCAGACTCATCATCTTAGGTTTGGGGGGTTTATAAGCTTTTTTTCTTCTCCAGGTCCCAGAAACAGGATCTTTTGTGTCATGCTTACTCTTTTCACAAAGAAAAAAACAGCCTTTTTCTTTACAGAAGCCTCTCTTCTTATTTTAGGAACCTGGAGAATCAAGATGTCGCTATTAGAACAAAAATCCTTCTAAAGTTATAAAGCCTTTATGTTACTGGCACTCAGTTTTATCATGAGCCTCAAGTAATGCTATTTTCTCCTTGCAGACCTAGATTTAACGAAGTTTTTATAGCCATTAATAAATCCTTGCCCAAGTTTTTCTTTTTGTCTCAAAGGGAGCAAACCAATCATTTTTATCTGACTATAGCCTTCCATGTGAGTATTCCACTAGCTTGTTCTTAATGTCCCGTGATTTTGGGCCACTGCTTCTTTTATTTGAGAACATGGGCACAGTTAAGTTCAGCATACCCAGGGATTTAAAGGTGGATGAGTTCTGTGCTAGCAGTCCTGAAGGCAGCTGATTAGCACCAGTCCCCATATCTCTACACAAGCTGCAGCTGCACCACAAGACACATCCGTGCTGGTGGAATTGCAGTTAAGCAACACTTGCACGTCATTAATGGCACAGAAGCTCAAGATACTGGAGTTGCAGCACGTGGCAGATAACACCTGAAATGAGTAATGCTTGGAAACTGATAATGTGGAGAGAAGTAACATGTGCATAGGTTTTGTCCCTCCAGCTTCTATCTGTGTGCCCAAGCAGTGGTTCTGTACCATGGAACCGGGAGGAAAAGGTGAAGAGGGACTGTTAGACGTGGGCTGTTCTCAGCCCAGTTACCTGTGTGCCCAGAGCCTCTGCTTTATTGTCTCCCCTTCTGGAGATGAATGTTTGTCACAAGTATGGCAGAACAGAAAACGTGTTAAGAGCTCCTTTTAAAACTGACAAATGAGTACGTTGAGGTTATTTGCCTCTGTGTATGGAGGCCCAGTAGGTGCCCAGGTACTGTTTTTCTGAAATATATTTAATTTTAAATGCAAGGACCGCAACTACCACAGACTTACCCACTGGGGAGGCACATTTGGATGGTAAATCCTTCAGCATTATATATACCTTCACGTCTATATCACTGTATCCATATCTATCGCACTCTGTCTATCTATATGTCTCTCAATATATATATCAATCATATGTGTCTCCATCTCTCTCTCTCTCTCCCCGTCTCCCCATCCATGTCCCTCTCTCTAACATAAACCTTGCACACAAAGGTGCCAGGAACACCCCTCAGTCAGGATTTTCCATTTGGTTGGATGGAGCAGGGATTCGCCATTCCTTATGCATGTAGGATAAGATTTAAAAAAATATTATAAAGTGCTAATAAATCCATTTAACTTCCTTTTAATCAAGAGTTACAGAGCAGTTGNTTGGACTGGATGATCTTTAAGGTCTTTTCCAACCTTATAATTACTGTGATACTGTGGTACTGTGAAATCGTCCCACCTCCCTGCCCCGCTCAAAGATGGCGCTGGGGGAAGCCCTGCCCGTCCCCAAGATGGCGGCCAGCAACACCCCTGTCCGGGAGAGGGGCGGGGGGCGGGACTTCCTGAGGGGCCGCGCGCAGCCGCGATGGCGGAGGCGTGAGCGCGGCGGCACCTCCGTCCCCACGGGGCGCGGCGGGGCTCGGGCCGGGCATGGAAGTGGAGAAGATGGATGAGAACGAATGGACTTACCATGGGGAGGGCAACCAGAGCCTCGTCGTATCGCATTGCCAGGTGGGGCGGCTAGTGGCTCGCTCAGGGCCCGGGGTTGCCGCAGGCCGCGGGAGAGCGGACCGGACTGGACCCTGCTGGGGCTCCGGCCTCTCCCGCCCGGCCCTCACGGTTCTCCCCGAGCAGTCTTCTGTGCTGGTTCTTTACTGGTAGTTAGTTGATTGATAAATGATTTTGTAGGTATTTTAGACTAGATTTAGGTTATAATTAATTTGATTTATGCTTAGTCTTATTTATAATTGTGTTGTGATCTAGAATTAATTAATTTATACTTTTATTTAAAGGTAGTACAGTAGCTTCAGCGTTCTGGCGAGCGACTAAACGCAGCTAAACCCAACCAGACAGCTTCTCCGTAAGGTTAGCACCGTTGTGCTCATTCTGCTGCTGTCACTGTATTCGTGCTCCAATTACAGATGTATTAATTACTTAATATATTGGGATACAGCTCCATTTGAAGGGCTTTAATCTTGTTTTCTCCCCAAAAAGGTACTTGTGTTTTTTGCCTTAAAAATTTGTTTTATAGTTCAAATTCGGGTCTGATTTTGCCACAGAATGTGATTAGATCATATATATTAAAGATCATATAACCATAAAGATTATCTATAGGATATAAAAATCCTATGTGTTTGTAAAGTCATGTATATATGAGAGTGTGTGTGTGTGTATATGTATGTATATAAACTATATATTAGATTATACATGAATAGATTTAAAACCAGTGACGCCGTAATGGTAAGCGGTAGGCTTCATGTGGAAGTAAAAAGATCTACAACAGCATCTGAATCCTGAGGACCATTGTTGTTAATAATGTCTAAAGGAATGACTCAGTTATTCAGTTGTCCCTTTTCTGGCTTGTGAGCATGCAGAATGATGCTAAAAGATGCCAAGTCTGAGAAAACACTGAAATTCTTACAGTGCTCTCTGAACTTCAGCATAGTCACTTCCTCCTTCTCTTTCTTTCTAAAAACTATTTTTTGTGTTTTTGTTAAGATATTTTTGCCACCAGGAGAACGCCTGTGATTTTGTCTACTGTCCAAATTTCAGCTTTGAACCAGACAGATTAAAAAATCCTTTGTCAATGGGTGATGGGCTCAGGATGTGTAATGGATTAATAATGATGTAACTGTGCTATGTTGAAAGTGGGGAAGTCTGCCAGAGAGTCAGAATTGCTGCTCAACGTGTCAGTTTGCTTCTTTGCAAGAGGAGAAAACTTTAAGATGGAGTGAAAGTGAAATGGATAGGATTTTTTCCTTCCCTTTGTTGACAGCTTCAAACCAGTAAACTCATGTCGGAATCTCTTGACATCAGACTCTGGGAGAGCTGGAGCCTGTGAAATGCAGTTCAGATGATAATTGTTTCTTGCACAGGACATACTCTCCTGGTTAATCATCTGTCTTGTGATCTGATTGTCAAGTCATTCCCAGGTTTGAATGAGTACGGCAGCAACACAACCAGGGAATTTCATTTTAACTGTCCTTCTTTCTTTCTGTATCTCTTCAGTCTGGGTTTTTTGCATGTAGGTGCTAGTGGGAGGCAAGAGAGTTGTGAATGGTGCTCAGATATGAGGGAGTGGCTGGGGTGGAACTGTGTTATTGTTATTTTCATAATCTGCCTTTTGATGTGTGGTAGTATCTTGGAATGTGGGGAGGAAGCTGGTCCCTGCCTCTCTAGGTCTGAAACTTGTTTCTTCCAGAAGACCTGAGAACTTGTGGAGAAACTAAACAGCAATAGAAAGATAATAACAAATTAATACCTATCCTTGTGGAGAAGTGAGCACAAGCTTCTTTGCTTTTTATGAAGTCAGATCTGAAGACTGAAGTGCCTGTAACAGGTCCTGTGCAAGGCCCCAGGTGAAGCACACAGGGCTTTGAGCAAGCAGCTGGGATGTATGACACTCTCATTCTTGCCTGTATGGAGTGTAGCAGGACTGTGGGCAAAGAGGAAGGGGAACAAGGCACGCATCATAGGGTCCTGCTGCTCTTGTCTGTTTCATGCCATGCCTATTCCTTTGGTTCCTTCATCTTTCCCTTTAAGACATTAATGTCACACATTGTTAATCCGGAGCCAGGGGACAGCACCGAGATGAAAAACTTGTTCATGGAGAAGTCACATGCCCAGCAAGTAGCTCTGCCAGCAACTGGCTGATAAGCCCTAGATAGACTTGGGCTACACGCAGCTATTCTTTCCAATGCCTCTGAATGGTGGCAGAGACAAAGGCCTGTCTGACAGTGGGACATTGGCATTGTGTGGAGCATGCTCTGTTGTTCCAGGCAAAAGTGGTGTAAAGTGTGGCTGGATCTTACCCATTGTTAGTCCTTCGGGAGGAGAGCAGCTGAAATCTCAGCGAGTGTGGCTTCGAGGTTCCTTATTCATGCGGCTAGAGGACACTATCACGGCCCGTCCCGCTCTGGCCAGCACGTCTCTCCTTACAGTGATAGTTTTACAGTGCTACCTTAATGAGTTCCTCTGTGTTTAGAAAGTAATCTGATGAATGGAACTGGAATGCTTGCCGAGCATTTCCACTCAGATAGTGTCTGTGTCATCCGTGTCCCTTGGCTGTGGTTTTGAATATTTGATTAGATCACAGTCTCTTCAAATTCAGGTTGTCTGGTTACTTGTTGTAGTTGCTGTCTCAGAGATGCATGCAGTGGTGCAGTACCAATACAGCTCTACAGACCTCAGCTGAGACAGGATTCTTACTCCCTGTGTTTTGTTGCAGTGTTGCTCATTCCACATCAAGTTTGGCTTTTGATTTAAATGGAGGACTAAGCCACATTGTCCCTGAGCAGCTGGGGAGGGTTCAAGGGATCCCTGACTATACAGTGAATTGCATTCTGTTTGTGTCTATTTTCTTAATGTGTGTGGAGTAGTGAATTAACATCTATGAATATCTTGATTTAAAGGAAATACAGAGCTGATTCCAGTATTAAGGAGTCTTCAATAGGGGAAGAACACGGAAACCCAGTTGCTGCTCCTCATCGGTACAAACACAATAGTTTATGGAGAGAGGCCTTCTGCGACTCTTGCTCTGATAGTTGCTATGGCTCAGTTGTGGTCTCCTGGTTCTTTCACAGTAATAAATTACCTGAAAAGTTTAAATGCAACTTGAATTTTGTTTAAAATGGAAAGTAGGGGAGCTTCTGCATAAATTTACTGAAGCAGCAGCTCTAAAACCAGTGGAAAAGCCGTGTATGTGATCAGGGTGTGTCATCAGTGAGCAAGGAAGGGAGGGATGTCTGCACATTGCTGTAAACAACAATAAAGATTTTGGCAGCAGGAGGTGATCACTAGTTGGGATTTGGGACCTGCGTGGCACCTGTACGAAACTGTTGGTTTCCTTGTGTTTACCTTGCTTAACTGATACATACAAACCTTTATGTGGTGTCTGGGGACAAAGAAGAAGAAATCCAGTGTAGTATTTATTTGTGTTTGATTCCTTGTTTGAACTGGTTCAGCTGTGATCTTGGCTGTCATAACTAATAGGTTCTACTCAAGTAGAACAAATCTTTTGCTACAAGTGAAGAATTAGAAGTTGGAAGCACTTCCAGTTCTGTGGATTAGCTGCAGATTTTTTTGGACCCACAAAACTGCCAACAGCTTGACTCAACAATGCAGCATTTTGGTTCCATATGGGGATTTAAATTCCATCCTGCACTAGTCTAGTCAACTGTACTTGTTCCCTGGCTTTAGCAGGTTTGTACGCCGAAAGGATGCTCTAAGAACAGTGAGGTTTGCAGCCCAAAGTTGAAGAGTTGTCTTGTGCTGACTTGCCTTGGAAATTAAAACTCAGTACCTGTGGATTGGTTGCTTTGGTGAAGGTGCCTTGGCTGGCCCACAGGAGTGGTCAACAGTAGGGTGATTTAGTCATGCTGGCAGTTATTGCCTCCCTCCCAACTTTTCCATGGGTGTTTGCCTCAGTGTGTTGGCAATAAGCAGCTTCTACCTCCTGGTTTTGCTTGTGGAGGAACAGAGTCACTGCATTCAGTCAAGCAGCTGCCCAACAACCCGCTGAGGTGTTCAGTGATAGACTTCTTAACTTGTAACCCTCCATTTTTTTGCTTAGCATCTCACTAATCCCTCTTACTGTTTTGACTTGGTCTAGGTGATCCTGCTCTGGCAGGAGGAGTGGACTAGATGATCTTTTGAGGTCCCTTCCAATCCCTGATGTTCTGTGATTCTGTGACTCATTATTTCCTTCCCTCCCTATTAATGTTCTGAAACACTTTTGTTTCCCCAGCATAGCAGCAGGTGACTGGGAAGCATGTGTTGCTGATGGGTGGAGGTTTAGAGTGGTTTGAAGGACGTGTAGCCTGTGTGTTCATGGTCTGTTGGTGTAACTCACCTCTTTGACAGCCAGGTGAGGCATTTCGCACACACACTGTGAAGCGTTAAGGACCAGGATTTTTCTTGCCTGTTGCTAACAGCTGGGATGTTGGGGACACCTATGATATTATCCAGCCTGTAGCAATGTTTGCTGAGGGCTGGGCATCAGTAGGGTGATTCATCCTGTCCTCTCCCTGGTGTTTCCACCTCCTAGTACTGGTGCTGTATCAGTGGACACAACTTCAGGAACTGGAATGAGCACCTGAAGTCTGATGCAAGCTGCGAGCTTTGTGCTCAGGAAAGCAAGTCCCAGTGGTGGTGGTGTTTGCTTCCACATAACACTTTAACCTTTAGAATGGTGTCAAGCCAGGTGCTCTGCCAGCCATTCTTTATTTGTGTAAAGAAATAAAAGGTTGTTCTCAAAGTACTGCTAAGCTAAATAAAGGGTTATTGTTCTGGTTTTTGAATGTTGCCTTGTGCTTTGGGCGAGCAATTGCTAAACTTCCTCGGTACTGGCAGGAAACAGCTTTCCTCACTTTGTTTAGTGTGATCTTCTACAGGGCAAAACTGGGTTGGCAAACAGCACTTGTGTACAGTGTCACTGTACTTCACTCTTAGGCTGTGCTATCGTCCAACCCTGAGTGAGTTTGCATCTCCCACATCTCTCTACACTGCACAGCACTCTGGATCAGAAGACCCTCAAAACTGTCTTGTGTTGAGTGTCAACAAGGTAAGCTGGGCTTAAGGAGTCTGGGCAGCATGGTAGGCTTGTTTGTGCTCAGCAGGAGCTGTTCTCTGTGCTGCTGTCTCCTTCAAGGTGAACAGTTGGCACCTTCCCAGAAACAGCATTTTCTGACTGGAAAAAATCATTAGCTTCTGTTTCAGTACTTGTTCTTCTCCAAGGTGAGCAGGTGACACCTCTTGTCTTGTGTTCTTCCCAGAACTTGCATTTTCTGGCTGGAAAACGTCAGATCTATTTCAATCCTTCAAGCTACAGTTGGAATCAAAGGGGTTGAGGAATGTCAGTTTGGAATAGTAAATGTCAGAGTACTTTTTTACTTGGCAGATACTGTATGATTAGCTTGTGTTGAGGCATTACAACAATAGTAGAAGGTCTGGCATCTGTAGAGCGGTTCAGTAAGTTCTGGACAGCACTTCAGGTTCCGCAAACAATTCTACAACCGGTTGTTACTGTTCAAAGAAACTCAAGAGCCTCTAGAGCACCATCCTGTCAAAGTGTTTGACTTTGTGTCCATATCTCCTCAGGCAGCAGCGATGGTGTGTGATCAATTCAATGAGTGGTGTAGAAATTATTGCAGGTAAAGGCTTGTCACCGGTCTTCTGGAGTGTTTTCCTCAATGCTTTTTATGATCGGAAGCTGATGACTCTTACATGGGTAACTGTAAAGCCCACGTGGGTTTTCCTCTTCTGCTCCCGTACCACCTGCCTTTTCCAAAGGAACCTGTGAGCAGCGGAGTGGAGCAGGCGCTGGGTAACTCAGTGATGTAAAATCACACCCGGTCCTTAGAAAATCTCTTCTGTGATTTCAGGTCCTGCAGTTTTTCTTACGAGTCTGATGGGGCTGAGGGTGCTAGGGGTGTTTAGCCAGGAGAAGAGGAGACTCGGGGGGGACCCTCTCCCTCTCTACAACTCTCTGAAGGGAGGTTGCAGTCAGGTGGAGGTCAGGCTTGGCTCCCAGGCAACTAGCAGCAGGATGAGAAGGCAGGGCCTGAAGCTGCCAGGGGAGAGTTAGGTTGGATGTTAGGAAGCCCTTCCTCACTGAAAGGGTGATCAGGTGGACTGCCCAGGGCAGTGGTGGAGTCCCCATCCGGGCAGGTGTTGAAGGACAGCCTGGCTGTGGCCCTTAGTGCAGTGGTCTGGCTGATGTGGTGTTGCTAGATCCTGGACTGGATGAGCTCAGAGGGCTTTTCGAGACTCAACAATTCTGTAATTCTCTGTAGTTTCCAAGGCTCTGTGGAGTGAGTGAGGTGCTGAGTGTAGGAAGAGAGATGGATTTCCTTTTGTCACTTAAGAAGTTTCTTCCCAGGTTACTTTGTTTTGCTGGGGGAGATTTCAGGTATATGACAACAAGTTGCTAATGGGCTCAGTGAAATCTTGTGTAGTTCCATGGGGCAGTTGCAGAGGGAGGTACTGCAGTCAGGCTTTGCTGCTGGGCAGGAGCAGCTGCTGAATGATGTTTAGAATAATAACAGCAATAACAGATGATGCAAACCTGCTGATGCGGAGGAGCAGAAGCTGTTTCCCAGGCTCCATGTTTGGACAAGCGAATTCTTATTTGATTAGTTTAGGCCCAGTGAGCTGAGGTGGTAATGGCGGAAGGGAACCCACATGTCTTTCTGAACCATTTCATGAGCAGTTCTCTTGGGGTTTTGATTTCACTGGCACCAGCTCTCACATAGATTTTGTGGAGAGCAAGAGGCAGAAACTTGAAGAAACCTTGGAAGCGTAAACAAGGTTTTTCTCTGAATGGGGATCTCACGGTCAGAGATTTGCCCCAGTCATGTTTAACTTGTGAGAACTCTCCAGTTCAGGAGGCCTGTGGGTACCTTTATCTCGTGACAGTGAAGTTTAGCACAGGTTTGGGGGAAATATAAGGCCGATACCAAACATCAAGCTTTAAAGAGCTAAATGCCAGTTTTTATCCAGGTTTCATAATGTCGCTGCCTAATCCACAGTACCTGGATTGCTTCCAGCCAGATTTTGGCCTGACTGCCCTGGTTTTGGATTTCACAAAGTCAGATAAAAACAATAGCTGCAGTAACTCCTTTGGAGAAGACAAATTCTTACTGATAGCTTTCTTGGGGCACAGCAAACTTGTTTTCCCCTGACACAAGAAAACAAGAGTTCTGTTTGTGTTTCTCTGATGGCTCTGGGTATATTTTGGCAGCCTGTCCCGCAGCTTCTTGTCTCCTCATTGGCAGCCATTAACTTAGAATCAGGATTGAACCCAAACAGGTGTTTAACACTAAAACAATGTTTGCCTTTCTTGGTGGAACTGTGAGCTTAAGCCTGAAGCCTCTCAATGCTGTACCTTGGGATAGTCTTCCTGCAGAACAGAGGCTGCTGGCTATAGCATCTCCACAGCCTAGGGACTCTGAATGTGTTTTGAGACACTAGTTTTACTATGCTTATTGTTGTCCTTTGTTTTGAGGTTTGGGTAACAGTTGGAACTGGTTTTGTTGTAGCCATGGTATGGCCCTGGATGGCTGTTACCAGGCTGCTCTGTTCTGCTCTGCCAGAGTCACCTGAATTCTTGAGAAGGAGCAGTCGGGTTGGTGCTCTGATGGCCTGTTTCTTAGTCTTTAAGCACCCCTGGGAGGAGTAGATCGAGCACTTGAGGCCACGGTCTAGGGGTTAAGACGATGTCAGGGAGAGGGCTGGACTTGATGATACAGGAGGTCCTTTCCAGCCATGATGAATCTCTGGTTCTGTTATGATTCTTTTTGTCACTAACTGAGTATGAAACATATTTGCAGAGAAAGGACTGCAGGATTTAAAGACCAGACAGAGTTATTCCTTTGAATTCATTATTTTTCCATCTTGTCTTGCTTTTTCAAAAGATGGGAAGTGCCTTAGCGTTTGATGTGTTACATTCGCCTACCTCCATGCATAGTTCCTCTTTTATCCCCTCTGTTTGATTGTGCATTTTCTTTTATTCTCTATTTTGGTGACAGCTTGGTTCTCAAAGTGCTAAGGAGTGGGTAGAACCGCTTCTTAGGAATCAGTTCTTTCTAGGGTTTGGGCTGTTCTTTTGCACACACATAGCCTTGTAGCATCTTTGATGTTCAGCCTGTAAATATAAAATAAGAATCTAAGTTATCTGAGATAACTGATAAAAACAGCCTCATGGCAACACCCACCCACAACACTTCCAAGTAAAGAACTGCTGAAGTGAATCAGTAATGCAAGAGCAAGAAAAGTGTGGGTCAGTGTTTTCAGCACCAGTAATTGTAAAGCAGTTGGTGTCTGTGATGTGCAGTGGGTTAACCGTTGTACTTTGGATTTAGTCACTTTGCACAAGGGGATGGATCTAGCTGAAAACATAACCCAGAAAGAAAAAAGTGTTTTGATTGTGGGGTTTGTTAGTCATTTTTCTCTGATCATAGAACCATCATGGCTGGAAAGGACCTGTAGGATCAACAAGTCTGTTTTTTAAACCTCTCCAGGAATGGTGACTCCACCATCTCCCTGGGAAGCCTGTTCCGGTGCCCAAACACTCTCTCAGTAAAGAACTTCTTCCTAAGATCCAATTGGAACATCTCCTGATACAACTTGAGGCCATGTCCTATCATTAGTAATTTGGGAGAAATGACCAGCACCAGTCTGGCTACAACCTCCTTTTAGAGAGCTGTAGAGAGCAATAATGCCTCCTCTCAGCCTCCTCTTCTCTAGATTAAATTGGGGTTCCCTCAGCTGTTCTTCACAGGGCCTGTTTGCCAGCCCTCTCCCCAGCCTCATTGCCCTTCTCCAGCCCTGCTCCAGCCCCTCAAGTTGTGGTCTCATGAGTGCAGAGTCCAGGGGCACCATCACCTCCCTACTCCTGTTGGTTACCCTGTTCCTGATCCAGGCCAGGATGTTTGCCTTCTTGGCCACCTGGGCACCCTGCTGGCTCCTGTTCATCTGGCTGTCAGCCAACACTTCCAGGTCCTTTTCTGCCAGGCAGCTCTCCAGCCTCTCTTCCCTCAGCCTGTAGCTGCTAGGGGTTGCTGTGACTGAAGTGCATCACATAGCACTTGGCTTCGTTAAACTTCGTCCCATTGGCCTCAGCCCATTGCTCCAGCCTGTCTGTCTAAGGCATCATGTGCTGACTGGTTGACTGAGAACTTTTCTTTGGCTTTTGCTCTGTTGCCTTTTGCCATCCCTAATGAGGCAGTGCATTATTCCTTTACCACCTTTTGTTTTGGTTGTTCAGTCCTTCAAAAGTGGTCTGGTGCTGAACAAACAGTGCAGGGAGTCCTGCAGATAGTGCAGGGTGGCAGCTGGAATCTTGTTGGCAGGGAGCTGATCAATAGATAAATATCTACACCACCTTTGAAATTCTGCCGAGTCAAGTTTCGGAATTGAGGCGGCTTCCATCACTGAGCCAGTTGCTTATGGCTATTTAAAGCAGGGTAGTCAGGCAGTTGCAGCATGCACAGGCTCACTGGAGCCGAGCTCTTACCCTCGTGTAGGTCACGGTGGGAGAAGGGTGTGTGTCACCCAGTCATCTTGTCACATCGAGAGGACCCTCTGTTTGTCCCGTCCGTTACTGTGACACTTGTGCGGTTTAGGTCTTGCAGGACAAGGTGAGTCAAACTTCAGGAAGTGTTCTCTTCCCTGAGAACATTTTCCAGATGAGATTTTTGCTGTTCTGTGACTTTTCAGGTGATGAGGGGGCTGTGCCTGGCAGTCACTTGCACTGATGCTGCTTTGTTAGTGCTTTGGATTACACCTCGTCACCTGTTTTGCTTTTCTGCTCCTGCTCTGCTCCTTCTCTAGTAATTAAGATCACTGCTGCTCTCCACTTAGCACCGTCCAGGGATAGCTTTGAGCTAGAGAGTGTAACGAGCTGTCGAGCACTGGGAGGGGTTTTAATGGCAGGCGAACAGCTCAGATTCCACAGACCTGGGGTCTGACTGTGAGGTTTTGCCTGCACAGTTACCTCTGGCAGGGGAACGCAGTGTTCACACTTAGTGCTGTGAATAGAGGCTAATAGTCCTTCTTGGTGTATCTGGGGAAGGTCCACAAGGAGAGGGGCACTGAGTGACTGAGCAGGACCTCCAGAAAGCAGCCGTTTGCCTACTGTGACGATGACCTGTTGCTGCTTTCCCCATCTTATCAGAGTAGCCTTATCAGAGTATCAGTGGGAGTCACGACCTTGAGGAGCAGATTTTTAGGCTGACTAATCCAAGGCCTTGCTTAGTCAGGCTAAAGGTTAACATTGTGTCAAAATGTGATTTTAATATAGAAAGGCTCTTTGCTCCTTGTAGTGGCCAATTTCAGGAAGGGTTTTGTGAGAGAAATACGCTTCTGTGGTGGAAGACTCTTAATAGGCTTGAGGAGAGAAGTCGTCTTTACTTAGGATATCAACAGAGTGTTTCAATCGGAACGCATAATATCTGAGGATCATAATATCAGAGTATCTGAGGATATTTTAGACTTTGTGTAAAGGTGTTTGCGTTGTTACAGACAGAAACTGTTAAAATGACAAGAAATAGTGGGGGTTTTTTTAAGGTGGGGTATCTGGAGAACTGCCCCGTTTGTTACAGTGATGGCAGATCTGTGAGCAGGT
This sequence comes from Rhinopomastus cyanomelas, assembly GCA_013400115.1. NCBI lineage: Eukaryota > Metazoa > Chordata > Aves > Bucerotiformes > Rhinopomastidae > Rhinopomastus > Rhinopomastus cyanomelas. Next base: position 1,388 of record VXBP01006201.1, on the reverse strand, counting down.
ATTGATGTGTTTCATCTCAGCATGAACAAAATAACCCTCTAAAATGCACATTTTGCTTTTTTTTACCCTTAACTTCCCAGATGGGGTAAACCGAGGAATCAAACTGTTGTGCTGTTGGGGCGTTCTCATGTGCTGAAATGCTGTCTGTTCTGTCCTGTCTTTCCTAGCGCTGTGTGGTGCTGCGGTTTCTGAAGTCCCCTCCGAACCAGACTAAGGTAAGACTCCACATGCAAGAGTGGTAGCCTCCCCAACCTGTAAGTTGATGACCAGTGTGAGGGGAAACAGGAACCCTGCAAAAGAGCTGTGAGCGATAGGGGTAGGAACGAGGGCACGTTTGTGTATGGCTGTGGTTCTGCAGTGCTGGCAGCAGGAGGAAGTGTGAAGTCTCCTTGCATAACCAAGATGATGTGACTGCTGATGGTGAGTGCTTTGTGTGGGGCAGGCTCTTGGGCCATGCACAGCTCCTGCTAAGGATTGCTGCAACACAGAGAGCGTCAACATTGCATATTGGTGTAGGAGAGGGCCGTGATGCCAAAGGAAGAGAGACAACTCTGCTGACTGCTGCAATGCAACAGGAGAGGAGCGGCACAGGGCTGGTGTCTACATGAAGCTCTGTTTCTCGCTCACGGTCAGCAGCTGAATTTGGACAGAAATGTGAGACACTCACAGAATAGCCTTAATCAGTGAGGGGAATTTGGTGTCCTGTCTACTGCACAAAGAATGTGGTGGGGTACAGACACCCATTTCTTGGACTGCGGCAGAAAGCTTTCTGCTCAAGGAGGAGCTGAAGTGATTCACCTTAGATCTATTTTAATGGGGTTAAACAATAATCAGGAATTAAGAGTGGATGTGGGAGTGAAGTGTCCACATCGTGCTGCTGTCTACTGAAACTGAAGTATAATTCAAGTGAAGTTTTATATCTGCTTGTAGTGGGTGGGTTTTCCAAACTGTCCTGGGCTTCTGCAGAAGTCCTAGGTAATGTTCAGAGCTTTGCTGCCCACAAGTGCTGAACCTCTCCCAAATTTCACCCCCAGAGGCACTTAGGATGGTCTGCTTGGTGTTTTGCAAACAGAGAACAAAGTAAAGTGATCAGATCCTCAGGGGATGTGAGGCTGCACCTTGAGTACTGGGTCCAGTTTTGGGCACCTCAGTACAAGGGAGACATTGAGGTGCTGGATCAAGTGCAGAGGAGGGCAACAAAGCTGGGGAAGGTCCTGGAGAATAAATCTTATGAGGAGAGATTGAGAGTTGGGGCTGTTTAGTTTGAGGAAGAGGAGGCTACGGGGAAACCTCATTGCTCTCTACAACTGTGTGAAAGGACATTGTACAGATGTTGGTGCTGATCTCTTCTTGCAGGTAATTAGTGATGGAACCAGAGGGAAGGGCTT
>VXBP01006199.1:29246-75483 GCA_013400115.1 Rhinopomastus cyanomelas | reverse complement strand
GAAGGGTGGGTGTCGGGAGGATGGAGCCAGGCTGTCATGGTTTAGCACCCGTTTAGCCAACAAAGTCATCATCTGCTTAACCGTGCAGATGGAAATGTCCACCCACCCCCTGGAGGGGGAGAAAAGACGTAAACACACGTCTGGAAACTGGAATTAGAAATACTCAACTTTATTAAACTTTATTAAAGATTTTTTGAAGTAGAAAAAAACCCCCCAAAAATAAAAGGGAAAGGAAAAGGAAATAAAAGTATGTTCTTCCTCAATTTAAGTCCACCCCCCCCCCGCCCAGACCTGATGACCCCTGATTCCTAAGAGATGCTAAAAGCTGCACATGAGGTGGGCGTAAAAAGGAAAGACTGGGAAATCTCCTAAGCGAAACTTAAATATTCAATTTGAGTAGTTTCCTAAGCAGCAGTCCAAAAACTTTGCGAAAGAGGATAGAGATTAGAGGAAGATAAAAAGGAAGATTAAAAGAGAAAAGGGTAAAAGGGGGAGGTGGGGGCGACGAAGCAGAAGACGGACAGAGAGCCACAGAAGAACAGACAGGCTGCAGTGTGCTACCGGTGAAAACAAAACCGAAACCAGACTCCTGAGACTCACAAACAGGAAGGTGGTACCAAAACGAGGGGAAAAGGAATACCCTGTCCCCAAATAAGGACTCCCAAAATCTGTCTGGCCCACTCCACCTGCTCAACCTGTCTCCTGCGGCAGCCACCTCTCCCCTTCACTTCCACACTCCACCGCCCTCTGCCCCTCCTCGCACAGCACGCAGAAGAGAAATGTAAACATCCCCGCAGCCGAGACGAGTTGAATGCTAGAAGAGAGTTCGATGCAGGAATACCATAAGCAAACATTATTTCACCAAATCCAGAACACACGCTCTTGTCAATGTCATCTTGTGATAGCACAAGGGGCAATGGGTGTAAACTGGAACATAGGAGGTTCCATATAAATTTGAGAAGGAACTTCTTCACAGTGAGGGTGAGGGAGCACTGGAATGGGCTTCCCAGGAGAGTTGTGGAGTCTCCTCTGTAGAGGCTTAAGACCCGCCTGGATGTGTTCCTGTGTAACTTGGTCTAGGTGATCCTGCTGTGGCAGGGGGATTGGACTAGATGGTCTTTCAAGGTCCCTTCCAATCCCTGATATTCTGTGATTCTGTGATTTTCCAGTCAGAATTTAATTGCAGTCTCCTAGACAGCTCCTTCTAAGAAGAGTGCTGGACACTCCCAATTCGTAACGTATTTGATGACTAAATTCAACTGCTTCCCTAATGAACCAAATTAGGTAGGCTGAGCACTGTTGTTGAAGGTACTAATCCTGAGTGTTGGGATAGCTTCTCACTCCAGTATGTCATCTCATGCCTTTCCATCAGAGAAGAAACCTAAATTTTTCTTTGGCCATAGCAGCAACAGGCAATAAATGTACCCTTATGTTTCTACAAGGAAGGCTTGTTAGAGCATGATGTGGTGCTTTTCTCAATAAAAAAATGGTCAATCAGGTCTGAAACACATGAAAAAGCATGATATTTGTAGTTTTCTTACTACCTTAATTGTAGACCCGTGTCTTGTACAGCAAGTTTTTAAGGAATAGTAGTGCTGTTGTGCTGCTGAATTTGATGTTTCAGGTAGCTCATGTTACTGAAAGATGGGAAACTTACTTGCAGTTCAATGTGTTTGTGTGTGTTTACATACTTAATGGTGTACCACCACCAGTATTACCACAGTGTTATTAAAAACAGTTAATTTTTTGCCTGCTAAGAATGTCTTACTTTGTACCCTGACAGGCAACAGCAGCAGTAGCAGCAGCATCAGTTGCATCAAGAGATTTCAGTGGTGTAGGAGGATTAGGAGAACTCTTGGAAAGTTCTTCAGAAGCATCAAAGTTGAGCTCAAAGAGCGCTAAAGAAAGAAGAAACAGAAGGAAAAGAAGACGACAGAAAGAAATATCTGAAGCAGAGGACAAAGGAGATCCTGATAAGTTCCCCAAGTCAGAGTCAGAGGACAGTTTCAGAAGGAAAAGTTTCCGCTTCTCTATAGAAGGGAATCAACTGACATATGAGAAAAGGTTCACATCTCCTCACCAGGTACAGCGCTTGTTTTTAACTCAATCGTGTATGTCCTCTCTTATCTGGTTTTGACTGACATTACAGCAACCTTGCTCATTTTAAGTTGTGTAAAAGGTGAGTGGGGAAAATAACCAGTGTTAGAGTTTGATACAGTTTGATTCATTCTATTCACAATGGGATAAAAAGAACATACTAAGGAGCATTGTAAATGTAATTAAAACTTTTCTGAAGACTTATCAGCTAGATTGAAGAAATAATCAAAGGCTGTCTTTAGGACTTATGTTTGCATTAATCAACCATGAGGTTTTTTTTCTGTGTCTTTTGCAAAACTATACAACTATGTGGGATTTTTAGCAGAGTACATGATCAAAATACCCTACAGAGTTGTGTTGAGCTCACTCAGCCAACAACAAAGCAACAACACAGCTGCTTGCTTACTCACTCCTACTCCTCTATGGAAGAATGGGGAAGAGAAGTAAAACAAAAGGCTCAAGGGTTAAGATGAAATACGAGGGCTCACTCACCAGTTATAGTCACAGGTTAAAGACAGGCTCAGCTTGGGGAAGCAAATTCTGCTACACTGTGGGATCCTCCATGGGCTGCAGATAGGATTTGGCTCCATTGCTGATCTCTGTGGGCTGCAAGGTCTTGGTTTGGCTACTCCAGCATGTCTCCCCATCTACTTCCTCACTGACCCGTGTGTGTCCACATTTTGTCTCTTACCTCTCACTGCTCTCTTAAATGAAAGAGCTCCCAAAACAAGGAACTCAACCAACAAGTTTCCTCTCACATACGTTATCACAGAGGCACTGATTGACTCCATCTTGGCCAGAGAGGGTCCAACTTGCAGCCAGTGGAGTTTTCTCAAAGCATAAAGGTGCCTGTGCCAGAAATCTCCCACCCTGCAGAACCAAAACCCTGCCAGACAGAATTCCAGCAGAATAGGAAAGTCCATACTACCCTTATTTTCTACTGTTTTCCTTAATTAGCTTCTTTGAAGGGTAAATAATGAGAAATGTAGCTCTTGTACTCCACAATAAAGACAAAATACATAGGAATCAATTGAGCTTATAAGAATTTATAACAAATTCTTATTAGACTAGTAAGAATATAGTCATACTCTTATTTTTCATTAGAAATTCATTATACAAGATAGAAAATCATGGCGATTCAAGGAAAAAAAAATAGTTTAGGAAGGACCTCTGGAAATCATTTAGTCCAAACTTCAAAGCTTTGTTCCCTGAAATCATAGGATGTCTTCCATCACTTAGGGATACCTTTGCTTACTTAAAGTCTACAGACATTTGTAATATTTGTAGAAGAACCACTCAAAATGCATGTCTTCAAAATTATAATTTCTGGTCTCAGCCAGTAGTCATTTACCTATTAATACCATCCACGTTTAACTCTCAGTGTTCAGTGTTAGTGTCAAGCGTATCAGTTTACGACCTCATAGAAAATAGGAGATTCAGTAACAGAAATCCTTCACAGTGACATATATGCATTGAGGGGAGGAAAGCTTATTTTGAGACAAAGCCTCAGCAGTTAGACAGATACAAGTGATTATGTCTGATGAAAAAGATGCATTTCTAAGGAAGAGAAGTTATGGTTATTATAAGAAGAATGACCTGTTTGTTGTCTGGATAGAAAAAATTAAATGTAAGACAAATTATTGAACCTATCGTATTAATTTTGTAAAATATATTGTAAAAATGGACTTCCAATCTAATACAATGTATTTCTAGTTTTGGGTCCAAGCTGCTCCAAAATCCTTTCATTAATCTGAACAGGCTTTGAGTCAGGCTCATAGAGGGAAGCTGCTGCAGCCAAGATCTCCTCTTGGACTGCACATTTCTTCTTCACTTAGATCTATGCATATCTTCATACCTCATAAATGAGGAGGGTGAGAGATTTGACCGAACTAGAGTCACTGACAAAGTCTGAGAAGAAATGGACATCCCCCCATGCTTTGACTGCTTGATAATAGGCCTCTCCGTTGCCTAAACTCCCTATGTTTCTTAAATCATTTTTGCTGCAGAGAAAAAAGAACACAAAGCATTTATACTAAGAGGAGGAGAATCTGAAACAAAGATTCCATGGATAATAAACTGTAGCTTTATTAACACAAAGTAAAACACCGTTGCGTGTATTTATTCATACTCTGAAACTCAGAAAGCTTGAGTTGTCATGAACTGTGAAAATTTCACAGAAGCCGAAGGGACATTTCAAGTGACTCGATAACATTCAAATTAAATATCAATTCATGTTACAGATGACATAATTAAAATTCATTAGAACAGAGTGAAAACAAATATTGAATATTTGTCTTAAGTTTGAGAGAAAAGAAGGAAATGTGATGATAAATGGGAAACAGCTCATCTGGAGACACAAATTATACAGAAGGAAGGAAGGAAAAGAGGGATGATCTGAAATAAAGATTTTAAAAAATGTATTTAACTCGTATCAAGCAAATAATCTAATTGAAGATAATTTATTGATGAAATATTGTCTTGGTAATTGTTTTTGCAGCTGTAAAAATGTATTGGGGAAACACTGCCTGCATATTACTGAAATGTAGCTGAGCTGTCACAAAAATAGTAGGTTTAGAGGCAGAACATGTACAGGAAGAGCTGATAAAGGGAAACTGTCCGCTGAGTTAGCCTCTGTAGAAGTTTTACCCTTTGACACAGTATTCCATGTGCAAATGAATGGTGCTGCATGAAGAAAAGCCAAGCTTTCCTTTCAGACTTTCCTTCCCAAGAGCATGTAGGCACATACATTTGTGTCTCCACATGTGTGAGAATTGCAACTGTTTTGGCTTATGTCTTTTGTCTCAATCCAGCAGGGATTTGCAGAGCAGACATTACTCCTCCCAAAACCCTGCGGGACCTGATCCATTTAGCTGTGCTCAGAGCATCATTACACGTACTGGAAGGACTGAACTACCAACAAAGTGTAGCAGCCTCGGAAACATTCTCCGAAAACACAAGGGTGGCAGAGCAGGGACAGCCAAACAGAAACCAGTGAGTGTGTGATTTGTTGAAGGGCTGTAGGTTGGCCAAATACATTTACAAAGGCATGAAGAAAGGGCACATTAGTTAGTTTACCACTTTGTTAGGATTCAGAGTTATGCTCTGCAGCAGCCTGAGGGGTTTTTTTAGGTAAAATTATATTTTAACGCAAGTAAAATAGCACTTTTGCTCTAGCCAAGTTTACATAAATGGGCTGACAAAACCATTTGGCTGATACTCTTCGAGTAACTCAGCCTGAGGCTTGCAGCCAGCACAGAAAATTTCCACCCAAATTATTAAGATTTGGTCTAGCTGTAAGAGCAGAAATAATACACCTGCCAGCCTTTATATCAGGCAGTACTCCTGGTTCAGCACTCACATTATCTACATGTATGTGTAAACCAGATTATGCATGTGCAGGGAAACATACGGATTGGTATATGTGTGCATTCAGTTATTGGTTTTCACAGTATTAATACAGGGGTGTACACTGTCATGCAGTTTTCACTTTAATCATCCTGCAGTAACAGCCACTGCTGTTACCTATAAGCAATTTCCACCTGCAAAGCGAGTGCAAAATCAACAATTCTCCCCAAACAGGTTTTCCGTGTACGAAATTGCAAAGATTTATACAGCTGCAGAATTGAAGAAAGCCTAATGCAAGGTTTCTTTTTTCCACAATTAGTTCTCACTTTATTTATTCATGAATGCTGTTAATAAAATATGTAGCAAGGGAGAAGAACATTCCATAACCAGATTCTACTGTAATTAAAAGATTAATTAGCAACAAGCGCTGATTTATTTTTCTCATTTGTAAGGGGATATCTTTAGGTAGCCCTGTCCACGGTGAATGCTAGTTTTGAGCTGCCTTATGGCCAAGTGGTACCTCCTGGTAGGTGTCTGGCCTGCTGTAGCCTCTGCAGTGCTATGCTCAGCAGTGCTGCTGGTCAGGCTCATCCCATACCTCCAGAGCTTCCAAAAGCTGTTGCCTGTCTTCTAGTTTGGAAGTACTGTGTATGTTGTTCTCACGCTGTTGAGCCTGTTGTGAAGAGGGTAGACGAGTTCTTGATATGAACTCTGGCTGAATTAAATGCAACATTTAGGACCACTTCTGCCTCTAGCAAACAGAATAGTAAAGATTGGTGAGCATTGTCAGTTGTTATCCCTAGTAAGCCAGTGGATGAAGAAGGAAGAAAAAATGATTTGTAGTTCTGTCATCTAACACAAGCAGGAATGTGAGACAAATACCTGTAAAACCTTGTCAGTGGTGTTGAGAACTGCCTACAGCACAGTCACAGGTCCATTTGCTTGGAACTGTCCAACCTTACTTACGTTTGTCTTCACAACTTTTCCTCATTCCGGCTACATTACCTTAAGAATTTCCCCCCAAGAAGGCCAAGAACTTAAAAGTTCACTTCTAACAGTGTTTTGGTTTGCTTTGTTTTAAATATTTTACAGTCCTTGCTAAGCATTCGTGGTTCCCTGTTCTCACCGAGGCGCAACAGCAAAACCAGCATTTTCAGTTTCAGAGGTCGTGCAAAGGATGTAGGATCTGAAAATGACTTTGCTGATGATGAGCACAGCACTCTTGAAGACAATGAGAGCAGAAGAGATTCCCTATTCGTTCCAAATCGACTGGGAGAACGACGCAACAGTAGTGTTAGTCAGGCAAGTGTGTCATCTAGAATGGTACCAGCCCTTCCAATAAATGGAAAGATGCACAGCACCGTGGATTGCAATGGAGTAGTTTCCTTGGTTGGAGGACCTTCCACTCTAGCTTCACCTACCGGTCAGCTTATGCCAGAGGTAATTATCACAGTTACTACAAATTGGTTCAGGCACAGATTATTTTTTTTTATTACTGCTCCCCTCTCTGAGCCTCATAATTTCTTAGAGCTGCAAGAAACAACTTGCAATAGTTTCTAAATAACAGAACATAAGGGGAAGAAATGTCCTAATTCTGAGCCTCAGCAAAATAGTATATTCTCTTTGTCTTCACCAAGAAATCGGCACACAGAAATAAAAATCCACACATTGATTTGGACTACTTGCCTATATTTCACCTCATCACACAGGTAGGCATCTGATATATAACTAAGGACGTAGTTATGGAAATGCAAAATTAGGCAGAATGCAGTCACTCCTCTACCCCTAACTGAATTTTTCTTGGCAACTTTCTTAAAACTTTGGTGAGAAAAATATGTACAAATTCTTTTTACCTTTGTAATTTAGATTTCAGTCTCAGTTTTAGACTTCTGTAAGCTAAGATGTTCTTTCAAACTTTAAAAAAAGCAAGCTTTCTCATCATAGTATTTTAGTGTAGATTGAGTGTGGTAGCACTGAATATTGCAGGTATTAACCTGCAAAATATTTTTATTATAAATCAGTATTTCATTACTACTGTTACACATTCATTTTCATTTTTGTTTGTCTACTGTCTGATCTAGACCTTTGTACCTTTATTCAGACTACCTCAGAGGTCATGCATATAGAGTTCTACTTCAGAAGTACGTGCGCTTGAAAAAACATTTAGCCATTATCTAAGGAGTTTTCTCTAAAGAAACAGTACTGGTGAATGCTAGAAAATGAGTTTTCATCTTCATGCTAAGATAACCTTGAAATCCCTTGTGAGTTCTGCAGACTCTTTTATGCTTCTTCTGGATGGGGATAGGATAATGAGAAAGTGAGTGGTTTCCATGAATCACAGACTCAGTGGTAGAGCAGAAACCAAGGCTTTGGAACTTTTTAATCGCGCTCCTGTGTGGGCTACGCTCCAGAAGAAATCAAAGCAAATGTAAGGACACCTACATGCTACATAGTGACACATTAGGCATATTTAAATCAGAGATGGGTATTATTGCTTCAAGAAGGTAATTATAAGCCATACAGAGCATGGAGGTCTTGCATGTTCATTGCAGGAATGTATCACAAATGTTGTGTAAATGTTGCAACGGGTGAGAATTGGATAGAAGAGGTACTGAATAAGATGTGATTTTTTTTTTTCCTCATATAAAATTTTCCAACCACAATTATCAGGTTAGGAAAGCAGATTTATCTCTTAGAGATGATTTCCTAGAATTATACTAATGTTTTTTGTATCAAAGTTGCTTCATTAAATAAAAGTTCACTTCTTTCATTACTCATGCTTTAATTATTTAACATGAATAGCTACTGGAAATTAAGGTGACAGGTTTCAACTTTGATCATTTTTTTATTGAAAGAATAGTAATAATTGCCAGCAAAAAGATACCTAGAAAAATTTTTGTTCACTCAGTCATTTCAATGAGAAGCATTGCTTTTGTATTGTACTCCTCACTCGAACCTTTGTAGCACTGAACAAAATTCATACAGAGTTCCTCAATAAAGAACAGACAGGAACAGAGAACTTCAGTGGGTAAAAAAATGTTTAGTATGCTGCACAAAGCTGATTTTGATTACCACTACAATTATCTGTACAGAGAATGCTGTTAACTGGCTGTTGAAATGGATGGTTTAATTTATCAGTGTTTCATTCACAGGGTACAACCACAGAAACAGAAGTAAGAAAAAGAAGACTGAGTTCTTATCAAATCTCCATGGAAATGCTGGAAGACTCTGCTGCAAGACAAAGGGCAATGAGTATAGCCAGCATACTTACAAATACAATGGAAGGTACCTGATGCATTTTATCTGACAGGCAGTTCAGAGTGTTTCTGCTGACTGCAGAGCACAGAGCCATTATGTACATAACTTCCTTCATAAATGTAAAACTGGACATTTGTAATGTCTAAACAGCAGAGACAAAAGCCTTTAAAGCATTTCAAAGATCGTTTATACATTCTAAATGCTTAGGCATTTATTTTGCATTAAACTTTCCAAAATACTGCTCTAATGAGTGGACTAACAGAGACAAAACAGTGCGATTGACAGAGCCCCAAACAGAGAATACAGAGATTTACTTCTTGTAAGACATTAGTAGGGAAAATCAGTTAAGACACACAGAGATTTCTGTGTTACAGGAAGTGATGCACTGGAACAGTCATTTCCCATTGACTTAAAATCTAAGGAAAGCCAAAAGGAGATTAGAATGAAAATTACAGTTTTGAAGAGAATACACTAATCAACCCATGACAATGCACTTGACCTGCCTCCCATAAGTGTTTCTTGAATTCTTTTAGCTAAGTATATAAATTACTTTAAAATAACATTTACAATCTAAAAAGCATACTTATAAAATTTGCTTTGCTTCTTTAAAGGAAACTGACTACACTCACACTTCATGCATATGATGTTAAAATATTTTTAGATGCTTAAAGGATCCATCTACTGGATACTGGCTAAGTGTAGCAGCTGTTTTAGTCAGACAAACCCTGCAGATATCCTACAACGTAGTCTAAAAGGACAGGAATTTACAAAAAAATTTACAGTGTTCTTTAGATTACTTTAAATCAGAATTGAAATACATGTTTTAAGGTGATTTCTGAAGCTCTTTGGTCTCACATAAACAAACAGACCTAACTAATCGTAGTCAGAAATCTAAATCTAACATGTATTTTTCTAAGAACACCTTCCAACTGTAAAGCAAGCAAGAGTTGTCAGTGCCTCTTAATTCTTGCTATAGAGTTTTTCACTAAATCCTTATTAGTGAGTACTATCAACTAGAATGTTGGCTGTTTTAGCAAAACCATCCATAAATGTCATGATGATAGAGACCTCCCTGTATTTTAAGTGATCTCTGAAAACTGGCAAATTTCAAATTTGAGTTGGTGCCATTATGCAGAAATGTAATAAAAACCTTTGTGGACATTTCTCGTACATTTTAGATTGTAAGTATTTCTCACTTAAGCTTTTGGTCTGTTCTTAGAAAACATGCCATCACACTAGACACTCATCCTTGCTATCATTGGTTCAGCAGAAGTCACTCTTCTTTGACAAGACTGTAAAGATTCTGACAGCAATATTGTTCTCCTAACGCTAACACTGCGTTTCTTAATTGCTAGATACTGCAACTGAGAAGGCATTTTCAAAAAAACTCAACAGATATTTTTTAGAATAAGAAAACAGTCATTCTATGTATTAAAAATGCTGATTCAAATAAGCAATGTTAGGTGTGTGCACTGAGTCATTTACCTGTCAGGATATTGTAGTTGTTCAGTGCAATAGCGGGTATAGAACTTCTAGTAGCTCAAATCAAAATACGTACACTTTACATACTTCAGACAAAATTTTCATGTCTTATGAAGCTCATACAAATTATATTCTTTAGCTTAGTGACAATGGAGTCATGCTAAATTTTAATATCCCGAAGTAAGACATCATCTGTAAGCAAGTCAGCTAACCTAAACTGAATGTCTAGAATCTCCCTATTGTCATGGTGTAGAGATTAACACACCTCTCTCTTTAGACGGATATTTTAAATTAACTCCTTAGAAATCACTGTCCAATGGTTGTACAGGCACTTAAATAAACTGGATGCTTAACTTTAAATGGAAAAAAACAAGTCAGGGAAAACCCATATGACTGTGAACTGCTTATTTTAATGATTTACGCTTGTAAATATTTTAAACAAGAACTTTCATACTGTATAATTCTATGATATAATTAAAATATTGTGGGGTTTTTTTTCTGTCTTTAATTTTTAGAGCTTGAAGAATCCAGACAGAAATGCCCACCATGCTGGTACAGATTTGCAAATACTTTCTTGATCTGGGATTGCTGGAGTCCATGGTTAAAAGTAAAACACATCGTTAATTTAATTGTGATGGATCCGTTTGTTGATCTTGCTATAACTATTTGCATTGTCCTAAACACCTTATTTATGGCCATGGAACATTACCCAATGACAGAACAGTTTAGCAGTGTCCTTTCTGTGGGGAACCTGGTAAGTGTTTGGTCGTGCTCTACTTGGACTAAAAAAATATCGTTGTCATTGCATTGGGTTGACATTTATTCCAGGTTATTTTTAGACTCGTTTTAGAAAAGATATATTACTTTCATAGATAAAGTGATTTTTTCATTAATCTATTTTTCACTTACTGTAATGAAATAACTGTGTGTGGAACAGTGGGCTTCACTGGATGGTCAGATTTCTTGTGGCCTATGTTGGTTATTTTCTTTAACATATTAAGGTAGAGTATCTGATTTTTACCATGCTACTGGTAATGAATTACATAAAATGCTTTCTTCTTCTGTAAAAAAATGATTAAATATTCAGATTTCAGAATTTGTCTTTGTTCAATTATACCATGGGGAAAGTACGTATCCAAGAAAGGAATAATTCTTATTAGGAGTAAGCTCTAGCCACTTTAGAGAACTAAAAAGCACTTCAAAATGATATGGTTATTATTTACTCTCTAACCAAAACGCACCTTGTATCTGTAGGTTTATTAGCGATGCCTTTCCCTGATCCAGACATTTCGGGTTAGATGTCACTCATTCTCTGAGCAGATACCTAAATGTGGCATAACACATGAAAGTTAAGAACATTTAAGTTTGTGTCTCTCCATTTGCTTCTAATACTCAGAAGCAGAGGACTGAACCTTGGAAGTGTTCCAGAAGAGGGTTCTGACCCGGAGCAGTGAGCGGGCATGGACTCGGCTGTGAGGAGAACGTAGTCCTACCTAGAGCAGTGAGGGTTGTCCTCCTCTGGCCAGCTTTTGCAGGGCACTGGCTTGTGATGCAGTTAGTGGACTCAACCAGTCTGAAAACATCCCCTAAGAGAGGGCTAGTGTCTGGTGACTTGGCAGTTAACGAAGCTGGGGAAGGGCCTGGGGAATCAATGTGATGAGGAGAGATAGAGAGAGCTGGGGCTGTTTAGTTTGAGGAAGAGGAGGCTGAGGGGAGACCTCATTGCTCTCTACAACTATCTGAAAGGACACTGTTGGTGCTGGTCTCTTCTCACAGGTGTGTGACAGAAGTGACAGAAGCAGAGGGAAGGGCTTCAAGCTCCAACAGGGGAGGGTTAGACTGGACATCAGGAAGAAATTCTTCCTGGAGAAAGTGGTCAGGCACTGGACTGGATGAGTTTAAAAGTCACTTAGATGTCGTGTTGGGGGACCTGGTTTAGGGGTGACCTTGTAGAGTAGGGTTGATGGTTGGACCCGATGATCCCAGGGGTCTTTTCCCACCGGAATGATCCTGTGATCCTTTGATTTTAAATTTTTTGACAGCTCACATAACTACCAGTAGTTAAACAGGAGAGGTGTCGACTGACAAGCAGTGCTTGCAATCCCAAAGATTCAAACCAAGCAAGTGCTCTGAGGTAGTCACTCATAAAGACTAGTTTTGAAAAGTCTACTAGTATTTAAAGGAACAGTAGTAGTTTTCTCAAAGTCTAAGAATTTTCCTTTTGTAGGCTGGTAATACGTTCTTCTATGGCTTTTTTAGAAAATAGGACTTCAATTGAATTTACTGTCTACCTTATGTGCATTACAGTTTCTTTTCTCTTGGTCAAAGATGCAATTGCTGACCTATTCTTATATTTATCACAGATTACAGAATATTGTATTTGTAAATGTTGATACGTCATATTGTTAGAATTATTTCTCTCCAACTATTTATGTTCAGAAGATCTTCTGCATTTTCTCATGTAGTTCTTTTTTTTCAGTGTAAGCTACCAAAGTAATATTTTAAAACTATCTTCGTAATAATCCAGTATCCATAATTAGGACTACATAGATGCAGTGAACTGAAGCCATTAGTCTGTATTTTAAATTATCATAAAATTGAGTTTACTTCTACAGAAATGCACTTTTGTGCATTTGGAGATGTAGTTATGCTCATAAAAAAGTTTGTGGATGCAATGAGTTAATTTTTAAGTAAGTATTTTAAAATTAAACAGTTTTCATTGCTTTTTCAAATTAATTTTGACAAAAACGTCAGCTTTGTCAGAAATAATCTGAAAGATGGAGAAATATCTGTAACTTTCTCTGATTATATGACAACATCTCACATAGGTAGATTTAATAGTATAGTGTCTTTTGTTACATTTTTAGTTTCTCAAAAGTTTGCACTTTGAAAAATGTTAATATTTAGATTTTGACCCTCAATGATGAATGTTTCCACAGCCTCATATGCACCTCCTAATCTTAAATTAAAAGGTAACAATGAGTGTCATTATACTGCGCTGTAAAATGTCCGTTTTGCTTCGATACAACTTGATGTAGGAGGAATGAGAACAAGCTGGGTAAAGAACTACCACCAGGCAATGGCAGAGTACATGAGTACCCTGCTATCAGTAGACATTTTAGGATCATCCAGGATATCCTTTGAGTAATGGTGGAGAATATTAACACCTTTTTAGCGTTTTGCATTATGTGACAAAACGTCTTTGTGATGCTGCGCAAACCACTTACGAGGACTCCTTGCAAGAAAGTGTTGGGTTAAGTTGTGAATTTTAAAACAATAAGGAGCATTGATAATTTCACATCTGGAACATTCTGGTATTTCAAAGAACGTTATCACCATGAAGTTCTTTTTCACAAAAGGAGATGGCTTTCACACAGAATAGTAGTTGCGTGTGAAAGCTCTGGATCCTTACAAAAAGCCCAGTGCAAGAAACACCCACTTCCCCTATTTATTCCTCTTCTGCTCTGTGACCTGAAAGACAGACTGTAGTCAGTCTGTCGTTAGAGACTTCTAACACTTTGGTTTAGATAGTGAGCAAGTGAAAAAAGAAAATGCTATCAAGGAGTCTTTTGCTTTATGGGGCTGTACTCTAGAAACACGACTGAAAACAGTGACGATATCACATCACCTGCTGGATGGATAATGCAGAACACACCTGTCAAACATGAACCAAAGCTGAGCTGCTGACGGGTGAATAGTTTTTATAGCATAATCAAATCTCTGCCCTCCTATATCTGTCCTGTCTTAAGTAATTTCGTACTGTTTTTCATTTTATGTGTTTAGAAATGCTTAGATGCCATTTGGAGGTGCTGTGAAGCTGTTTTTAGTAGTGACAGGTGTACACAATCAGTATAAGAAGTCGAGATGGATTAGAAATATTTACCCATGAGTATTAATTTCTCATAACAATTCAATTAATTAATGCATTTTGTTTTAGGTATTCACTGGGATATTCACTGCAGAAATGGTATTAAAGATAATTGCTATGGACCCTTACTATTATTTCCAAGAAGGCTGGAATATTTTTGATGGTATTATCGTTAGCCTTAGTTTAATGGAGCTTGGTCTTGCCAATGTTGAAGGATTATCTGTTCTTCGGTCATTCAGATTGGTAAATAAAACTATTTAGTACTTAAATCTTACATGCAATTGTCTCACTCAAGAAAAAAATGTGCCGATGTCTATAATATTGGTGGAAGGCTGTGGATGTGGTCTACCTAGACTTCAGCAAAGCCTTCAACACAGTCTCCTGCAGCATCCTGCTGGAAATGTACACAGTCTGCTGTACACACAGCTAGCTAGATGACCATGTACAGAGAGTGGTTTCAATGGTGCCACATCCAATTGGTGTCCAGTAACCAGTGATGTCCTCCAGGGAATCAGCACCGGGCCCATCGCTATTCAAAATGTTCATTGATGACCTGGATGAGGGGATCTAAGCTACCCTTAGTAAATTTGTGAATGACGCCAAGTTGTGGGGCAGTGTTGATCTGCTGGATGGGAGGGAAATGCCGCAGAAAGATCTGAATAGGCTGGGTCAATGGGCAGAGGCCAACGGGATAAGGCTTAACAAGGCCAAGTGCAGGTCTTACATTTTGGCCGCAATAACCTTCTGCAGTACTGGGGGGATAAGTGGCTGGAGAGCAGCCCGGCAGAAAGGGACTTCAGAGTCATCGTTGACAACCAGCTGAACATGAGCCACCAGTGTGCCCAGGTGGCACGAAAGGCCAATGGCATCCTGGCTTGTATCAGGAGTAGTGTGACCAGCAGGACTGGGGACATAATTCGCTTCCTGTATTGGGCACTGGTGAGGCCTCACCTCCAGTACAGTTCTGGGCTCCTCACTTCAAGAAAGAGATTGAGGTGCTGGAGCAGATCCAGAGGACAGCAATGAGGCTGGTGAAGGGACTAGAGGGAAAGTCTAATGAGGAGAGGCTGAGGGAGCTGGGGTTGTTTAGCCTGGAGAAGAGGAGACTCAGGGCAGACCTCATCACTCTCTACAGCTGGCCGAAGGGAAGTTGTAGCCAGACGGGGGTCAGGCTCTTCTCCCAGGCAACTAGTCATAGCTAGTTCATAAGCTGGACTTGATGTTCTTAGAGATCTTTTCCAGCCTCAATAATTCTGTGATTCTGTAATATTTACTAATACTGTAAAGATATATACTTAAATGTCTCACACTTGTCATATATGGCTAATTTGAAAATATAGATAAATGCCAGTTTAAGGTGTTTGTCAAATTATACCCTTTGATATCAAATCATACCCTTTTTAGTATCGAATTATCCCGTTGATATCATATCCTACTGATATTCTTTACCAGCAAAAGACTAACTGCTGCCTTTTGAGAATTTTGTGTTTATCCCACTGATTTCATTAAGATTTGTGAAAACTGAATAGCTATAAAAACACACATATTGCCACCAGCATAATCATAACATTTTTAGTCTTCATATTTTGAATATTACTTTGTGTGACTCATAAAGTCCCTAAGTAGGTTTTCTCTTCACAACATTTATTGTAATGGACATAGATAGTAAATATTTGGTAGCTGCATTGTGTATGTGTAACAAATAGTCATAACAATCTGACTTTATTGAGCTTCGACAATCTGATTTATTGGGTGGGCTTCTACAAATGTCTTTTACATAGGAATTAGTATTGTGCACAATTTATAGATAGGTTTACTGGAGGCAGAAGATTAATGATTTAAAATCTGTGTTGCTAAGAATTATCACAATTCCTGAAAACCTATGTTATTTCCTAATATATAGAGCAGCTTTATTAGCACCAGTTGCAGTGGTACTCATCTTCACATACATAGTTTGTTTACTTAATATTGTTTTAAAGTTAGTGATTGTTATTTAAATGGGCATCACAGTATCAACACCAAACTGTTGCTTCAAAAACTGTCCCCTAACTAGGCCTGCAAGACCTAATGTTTTGCTGTGGGAAATGAGAAACCAAGACAGTGAAGAGGTTATAGCGAAGGTGATGAGAGAGTACAAACTTCTGAAATGTACCTCAGATTTGTCCCATAATCATCTCTAAGTGAATTATAGAATCGTATTGGGTTGGAAGGCACCCTTAAAGGTCATCTAGTCCAGCTCCTTTATAACAAGCCGGGGCATCTCTACCTAGAACAGTGTCAGAGCCACATCAAGCATCCAGGAATGAAACCTCTACCACTTGTTTAGGCAACCCGTTCCAGTGATCCACTCCTCTCACAGTAAAGAACCTTTTTCTAATGTCCTGCCTAAATCCAATGTTTTCCAGCTTAAAACCATGACTCGTCGCCTGTTGTTACGAGCCCTTCTGAACAGTTCTTCCCCAGCCTTCTTATAGGCCCCTTTCAGGCATTGGAAGGTCAGCATAGGCCCAGTCCTCTCCTCTTCAGGCCAAACAACCCCAACTCTCTCAGCCTGTCTTCATAAGAGAGGTGCTCCAGCCCTCTGGTCATTTTTTGTGGCCCTCCTCTAGAATGTTTATAAATACTAAAATAAAATGTTGTGCAAACACAAATGGGGTTTTTTTTACTCTGCGCATCATGAAAGCAAAATGCTGAATACGGGCAGCTCGGGCCAATACTCCGTGCTCCCTGCTTTCCATTAGATAACAGTATGTTCCTACTGAAGAACAAATTAATTGATAGAAAGTGTTGTGCTCTGCTAAGTAACTTGGACCTAGTTTCTATTTCATAACTAACACTAATGGTTATACTGTGTTTTTCTTTTCAGCTTCGAGTTTTCAAATTGGCAAAGTCTTGGCCAACGCTAAATATGCTGATTAAGATTATCGGCAACTCAGTGGGAGCTTTGGGCAATCTAACCCTGGTCCTGGCCATCATTGTGTTCATTTTTGCTGTGGTTGGGATGCAGCTGTTTGGGAAAAGCTACAAGGAATGTGTCTGCAAGATCTCAAGTGACTGTGTGCTTCCGCGCTGGCACATGCATGACTTTTTCCACTCTTTCCTGATTGTGTTCCGAGTGCTGTGTGGAGAATGGATAGAAACGATGTGGGACTGCATGGAGGTTGCTGGCCAAACCATGTGCCTTATTGTTTTCATGCTGGTCATGGTGATTGGAAACCTAGTGGTATGTGCTGAATATTTTTGAACATTAACTCTGATGCAAAGTCCAGATAAATTATGGTAATGAGAAATGTTTATCATAAATCTGTTTAGAATTAAGAAAACAAATCCGAATGTGCTAGATTTGGAGTAAAAACATATGATGATTCCCTTTTCTGCCTTTTCACTCATTTGCATATCCTGAATGCCTCTAGTATGTGTCCAAGAGTTTAAGAGTACACCAACCCTGTCATGGGAGTGCTGCTACTAGTTTAGAAGTGCTGTTTAAATCCAAATGTCATCTTAACTGCTCTTGACATAATAACTCTTGTGCTGCACCAATTTGTGGGCAGCTGCTTCTTCAAAGGAGAAAAAAAACCTGAGAGGAATTTTTATATCCATTACAGCAAATTCCTCAATATGACTTAATAAATGTAAAGTATAATGTAGCTGTAATGTACAATATCTGTAATGTAAGTACTGAACTTTTTGGCCTCTTTAGGTATAAAACCCAAAAATGTGTTTGAAGGCTTCTAACTCAAAAATATATGGGAAAGCCCTACAGAAAAATTTTAATTCAAGCAGACAAGTTAAAATGTCAAAGGTTCAATTGATAACTGTTGAGAACTTCTTAGAAACCAAAATTCTAATTGGAATGTAACGTTTAGACTTTTATATTTGTAAGTTTCTTTTACTGTTAATCTATGCAGTTCATTCTGATAAGCTTAAACCTTATTTTTAATTACCTGTCAAAACTATCAGAGATACGGTTTTACATAATTTAAATTTTTACAAAATAGAATTTAAAATGTTTGTATCTTCACAATTTACGTGACTTTGCATTGTATCAGCAGAAATATGCAGATGTGTAAAGTTATTTATGACCAGTAATCTGCTCTACTATTGCTATTGTAGTTTCAGCATACAAACACTGTTTCAGGTTCATATTATGTTGTTTCTTCCAAGTATGTTTTTAACTTCAGGGTTCTTTTCTGAGACTTTGAAAGTCTGCAGAACTAAATCTCAGTATGACCTAACACAGCCAACAAGAGGAAAGGTTTTTTTATGCCATTTTACCATGTCATGATAACTTTCGATGCCTGGGGGTATATAAGATGGAAAGTATGATTTCATTAATTCCTTACAAGCTTTAGCAAAGCAGCTGTGGATTAAAGGGGATGGTATTAAAATAGCAATAATGGTGTTAGAACTCTTAGGCAATACGCCACAGTTGTCAGGCAATACTGGTTCTAAAATTATTACCTGCTGATAAAGAAGGAAAACCACTCAATTAAAAAGAATGGATTATGATAATAAATAATACAGATTAGAGTGAAAAATTAATTTTTAAATACTTTCATGGCAAACTTTACAGAATTCAAGAGAGAAGGTCAGAAGTAACAGAAAATCACAGTCTCCTGGTATAATCTTCCAAACACTTGTTAGAAAGTACGAGTAGGTTATTATAGCATTAACCAATCCAAGTGTCTAAAATGTTTGCATTATAGAAACCCACATATTTTATGAATCATGTTTAATTGTACTTAAATTCCAAGTGATTTCAAGAGATTTAGACAGAAGCCTGTCAAACCTCCGATGAGTGTGCACAGCTAGAGTTTTTGCAACTTTTGTTTAATTTTAGAGCCTAAGCAACCATGCTGCTTTAAGCAAAGATCAAAAGTTTAACATTTTTTGGTATTAGCTTGCCTTTTTTCATCTTCTGAGTGAATACTGATCAAAACAAGTAAGGAGATATTTGTAAGGTGCTACATGGGTGTCTGTAATTCGTGAATGCTACAGAATCCTGTAAAAATATTCACTTCCTGTTTTTAACTTACTATAAGCTGTATTCTCTCATTTTTTTAGGTGTTGAATCTCTTTCTGGCCTTGCTGCTGAGCTCATTTAGTTCAGACAACCTTGCTGCTACAGACGATGATAATGAAATGAACAACCTCCAGATTGCTGTGGCAAGGATTCAGAAAGGCATAGATTATGTCAAAAGAAAGATACAGGAGGTCATCCAGAAAGCCTTTGTTAGAAAGCAGAAAGATTTAGAAGAAATCAAAGCACTTGAAGAGCTAAACAACAAGAAAGACAGCTGCATTTCCAATCACACTGCTGTTGAGATAAACAAAGATCTGAATTATGTTAAAGATGGGAATGGAACCACCAGCGGTGTAGGCACAGGCAGCAGTGTGGAAAAATACGTGATCGATGAAAACGATTACATGTCTTTCATAAACAACCCAGGCCTCACTGTGACAGTGCCCATTGCAGTTGGAGAATCAGATTTTGAAAATCTGAACACAGAAGAATTTAGCAGTGAATCTGATTTGGAAGAAAGCAAACAGGTAGCTTTTTTTTATATCCTAATTAAATTGTAGTAATGTATTTACATATTTCTTAATTACACATTCATAACTGTTGAAAACCTGTCTTATCCCATGTAAATATATCACTTCATGTAATTATAATTCAAGAAAAATATTACCTATGTGATAGCATAGATTCCTTAGAGCTTATGTTTTGGATTATTAGCGTTTGAGAGATGTCTCTTTTAAAATTATAATTATAATGTAATTATAATTCAAGAAAAATATTACCTATGTGATAGCATAGATTCCTTAGAGCTTATGTTTTGGATTATTAGCGTTTGAGAGATGTCTCTTTTAAAATACTCATTTTTTTGCAGTTTTTTAAGGTTTAAAGACTAGCAAACTTTTCATAAAGCATTCTTTCTTTAGTACAGAATGAGAGTGTTGTAGAAGCCTAAGGAACCATCAGGAGTACTTAGCTTTGCATACCCGGACAAATTTAAGTAGTGAACAAAAGTCTATATTCAGGGTAGTTCTAAAAATGAACTCCAAGGGTTGACATAATCAGTGATGTGTTCTGGATCATCCAAAAAGTTTTGCAATACCATGTATACAGACTTGGGGTTCAGAGGATATGGCAGACGAATCCAGGTACCAACCAATATAACGGTAAAGCCGTATCTCAAGTTATCCTAGACAGAATAATCATCTTTTAACATAGATGCATGTAGAAACAGTTTACCTGAAAGCCTTACTATATTGTTATTGTGGAAAAAGACAGAAGTTGCTTTAAAAAACAGAACATACATGCCTCATAATGTAAGTGGTTCAAGTACCAAAAGTGATAATGAACAGGTGATCATGGTATTCAAGGAAAACTTTATCTGTTGGAGTAATGATCAATGACACAATAAAATATATATTAGCATGGTGTAGTTACTTTAAATGCCATTAGAAATGTAGGAGCTGTAAGGTTTAAGGGATCAGGAATGGTGGATAAAGATGTACTTATTAGAAACTATGGTGTTGTGCAGCAGTACAAAATACATTGATTAATACAAAAGAGTTTGTTTACCATGAAGAAGGCTCTTCTATAAAGAAGCCCAGTATTCACAACTGTATCACAGCTGGGTAGCTGCCGTGTTTGAAAATACTGATTTATTCCTCAGCAATAACATACTCTACCAAATCACATTCTAATCATAATATGGGGTTTTTTGCTAAAGAACATAAAGCAACAAAAGCCTGTGTCTATTTCAAGTTGCAAAGAATGTAACTCTTCGTAATGATTGGAAGGTTAAGAGCAAGGTATTCTGTCATCTGAGTTCTCGAGTATGAGAAAATACTTTCCACGCAGGTGTAGAAGACAGGACACTAGTAGTGCTTTGCCATGACATTTTAAGAATATAAGACATACAGGAAGTATAAAGTTCTATAATTTATGAAGTCAATGAGTAAAAGCTTTCAGAGTGACTCTGGATCTGTCAGTATTTTTATTAGATCTGATAAAAGTTAATTGTCTTTTCCAATGAATGTTTAGCAAAGGCTTCTCAGTAATTTCATATGTTCTGGTAAACTGACATTTTACCATAAATTTTCTACTTTCTGTGGGGTGAGTGCCTTTCTAGGAACTCAATCTTATGAAGTTACATGTCTAAGAATGTAATAAAAATACTACCTTCTTTTAAGTTTGTAATATGTATCAGGTCAGGAGGGTTGTAAGCTGTGCCAGTGCTAAATGTGTGGTTCTATGACATGTTAGCCTCATGTCATAGCAGAGTTGGCTTGGGAGGTTCCCATCCACACTTGGCTCCTGGCAGACCTTAGCACTTTCTCTGCTACAGTGCCCGTGGGTTTGTATTACAAAGCATGTCACTAGACTGATGTAGGTGAAATAACACCATCCTAGGCATATACTTTATTGATGTATTATTTAAGATAAAATGAAGGGGTTGCCATATATTCTAACGGAACAGCTAAAATGCAATCCCAAAGCAGAAACTCTTCTGCTTTACAAGTGTGACTGTATGACTAAAGTACACCCCAGGAAAATGGAGCAAAACCCCTTGCTGTACCAAGAAGTTCTGGATGAGACCAATTTCATGGTGACTTTTGCAAGTCAATTTCTCTGTTCGTTCCCATCTGTGCTTGGTTCAGGCATCATGGTAGGTTTTTTTCCTGAGGCCATCCTGAAGTTTCAGGACCATAATAAATAAAAAGAAATTTTGCCTTTTTTGTCATGGACTTCTGACATTATATGGACTTTTCCTTATGCCTTCAGGAAGGGAAACCAAGTCCCGAAGTCTATATAAGCAATTTGAAAGTGCAAATATCAGGTGACTGTGGGAAACTTACAGAGAATTTGTGGAGAAATTTTTAATGGGGATAGGACAAATGTAGGACTTGTATGGAGACCCAAGTTTTCCCTAGAATGTAAAAATCACTGCTGTTGTGAATCTGGAGCAATAGTGCTTTCCTCAGGTCTTCACAACTGCTGAAACTGTTTGATGTATGTTTGTACCGTGCAAGAGTGTATATTGTGAATGGTGTCTAATAAGACAGGAATTTCTTGCCAGTGCCCTGAAAACTGTGAATTCTACATTAATGATACTTTCTGTTCTGGATTCCTTATGTCATTCCTTCTGGGTGATTTTTAGGTAAAGGGTTTTTTATTTAATTTTGTGTACAAGAATCTACCTGCTTTGGTAATATATCACTGGAGGTTCTGAACTGTGACAGGAATTTGTGGAGATTCCAGATATTTTCCTATCAAATCAACAGTACTGTTGAGTCTTTTGCTGCCTTCTTGCTGTCTTTTGAGGAAGACAAAGAGCATAGTGGTGCAGTATTTAAATCTCTAGAACAGTGTCACTTTATTGGCAATTTTTGCTTTATTTTGCCTCTCAAGGTATTCCACTGAGACAATATTGCTGCTAGGAGAAGGTCTGGTCTGCAAAAGGAGGGGTAAGAGACTGAGCAGAACTTCCCCTGACCAAACAGTGTCAGTGCTTAGCACTTACAATACCATTAGGACTTAATAAATTTTATTTAACAATAGAGTTGTGGGAGGCTAGATCTGCACAGGAAGTGTAAAAGGAATAATTTTTTTATGATTTCTTACTGACTGCTGCTGATGTTAAGGCCAAAATGATTGTTTAAAGTCCGTCAGCAGTAACAGCTCGTGCTAGAAGTGGGGCAGGGTCTGTGTGCGCCTGAGGAATATGTCAAGAGCAGATAATTGCTATAGAAATTGTAATGGTGAGTGAGTGAAGAACCAATAGTAATTCTTCCTATTTTCATTATCAGAGATACTGCAGTACAAAGTAACTCTAGCCACCAAGCGTGGGAGAACAGCCTGTACAGTTCTGATCGTCTTAAAAGCAGCCTTGCGGATTCTGTCCCTGGATTAAAAAATAACGAAGTTAAGCTGTAGACTCAGGAATGCATTGTTCTGAGACTTGCTTTCTCTTTTAGACCTTTTTACCCTTTTCATAGACACCATCTAACCAAGTTTCATTTGGAAAGCTGAAAGCTTTATTTGTTTGGGGTGTTTTCCTGTTCATAAAAACACTTTTCTAGTTTCCTAAGTTACTAGTTAATAACTTCCCAAATTTCCAGAATTTATTCTGGAACTTGGTTGCAAGTTCCAGACCTAAACAAGGTCTTTCTAACACATATCACTAAAAATTTGAAGTCTCCTTTTGAGTAAAACAGATAATGCTTATTAGATTTAAAAGTTCCCTTTTGTTTCAGAGTTGGCTGAAAGTACCTGAAAGGAGAGGGCATTTAAATAATACTTTGAATGGGGACTTTTTTGATAACTACTATCAGAAAACAGGAGATACCATATCCATTCAGAAATAACAGATTCCTGCTCTGAAAAATGAGATACTTGAAACAATTGGCTTTGAGGGTAATAAGAAAATTATAAGCAACCAAAGGGGATAATTTGGTGTGTTTTAAAAGTTGGGATTGTGGACGCTGTTTCTATTATAAAATATGCCTGCTAATCAGTGAAATGAATGAACTGTGTTAATTTTACCAGATGTAAGACCTCTAACTATTGTGTTTCTGTACCTGTAACAACTTTATGAACAATGTTCTGTATTTCAACATGGAAAAGTAATATAAAAGATATTCATCAGTTATGGAAAGCTTATTTGACAATTCAAGAAATACAAATACCTACAGGCCTCTATCATTCAGTTACCAAAGCCTCTGCATCAACAGTGTATGTGCTGTAAGTACAAATTCAGACTGATGAAGTAAGGATATTCAATTAACTTCTGAAATCACAACAGATGATTTTAATAAAATGAAAAATACCCTTCATAATCTAATCTACTGAATTTTCAAACCAAGAAATAAGTTTACTTTTCTGATTGGCTTTGCTGGTGCTTTTGTGACTAGGTGAAGTAAAAAGACAGAGACACATTTATAGCTTTCCCAAAAGATAAGCACTGCCATGTGGCTTCAATATATTTCTCAGCCAAAACATAACCAGCAGTGATTTCATCAATTTATTAAATGATTTCAAATCACATTTGTTTAAAAATATCTAACAATCTCAATTCCTCTTTTCTAAAACAGACCAGTTCTACGACAGTATCTTCAAAACTCACAGATTATTTAAGTTAGGAAGTAGCTATGAAATGCAGTGTGTCTCTCAATACACTGATGGGCCGTTTGTCCACACTTGAATCCAGTCTTCCTTAAAACAAATAGCGGGATACTGTAGAGTCGGAACTGTGTCGCACACTAGAGCTAAACTAGGAAATTACACAACGTGCTACTTCACCACATATTATTTGAAGAGCAGTTTAGGAGCTTTACTGAAGTATCACGAGGAGGAATGAGAATACATACTTTGATGTACTTTGCTTACTGTATATACATGTTTTGCAAAAAAAAAAGAGACAATCACATAGCAATTTAAATGAAGATCATATTATTAAACTAAAAACCACCTTAAAAATTACGTGAATATGTATGAAGCACTATATAAATTCTGGAATGCTTTCCAAATCTCCTATGTATGTCTTTACTAATGTAATTAATTCTGTTTTTATTTTTATTTATGACTCACAGTTTCAGAGTGTGGATTATTAGGTCTAGCTTCTGTGCCTTTAATTTCTTTAAAATAAATTAGCAAGTTCTCTAGACAAGTTTGTTGGACATTTCAGGTGGTATGTATTTCCCTTTTTGACAACTGATCATAAACTATTTCATAACTATGTTTTAATTGTGTTTGAATTAGAGATTCCAAAAAGAGAAAAAGCAGAGATCCTGTATCTTGAACTTCACTACATACCATTCTTACTTCTCACAGGGGTAAAACCAAGCTGGAGCAATCAAGAATGCAGCTCTGGTGCTTTTTAACCAGGTAGAGCAACGTGTCACCACTTTCACACAGGTTACCTAAGCAAGTTATACATATATATATATGTATATATATACTCACTTTTTAATGGATTTTGACTGGCCTGCATGCTCTTCAGCTATGTACCTTCCCTATCCATTGCAAGACAGTAGAAACATGCACAGCTGCTCTGCTGAGTCATGGGACTCACATCACAGCATGGGACACAGGCGGGATGGGCAATCCCAACATACATTTTTAAATCTGCTAATGATTCTCCTGGGTATTTTAATACAGTCTTTATCAATAACTGCATGCCCTACAGGTTTTGAAGTATGGATCATACCAGTACTGGAATGTAATACATTAAACAGGCCAAAGAAAAAGGGAGCATGCATAGTTTTTAAAAAATAAAAACCACCCTTTTTGATTCAGCCATTATAAATGTAAAAGCTAACTTCTTTATGTAATGATGACTGCCACAAGTTCAGCTCCTTAATGAGTACAATCTAAACTACTGCAGTAGCTATTTGCATAGAAGTGAGACTGTTTTACTTCGAAATCTGCCATGCACTGTAATGCAGGTCTTATATATGCGACAAACTACAATCTGTATTCATTTGGGCAGTGCATATCTTGAGTTTTATAAATTGTAAAGCAATTTCATAATTACTAAAATTATACTTTGCAAATAATTCCCCTTAAAAAACTCTCAAAGCAAAGCATTTTTACATATATTGTTTTCTTAAACTTTAAACTCCTTCATAAACTGTGATATTTTGTATAGCAGTTTCACAATATTGTTTCACACTAGCAGTCTGTGACTGAGTTGGGGGACTTCACTTGGTGTACGTTAGAAAACTATCGGGTAGTTGACATAATGTTTCTAGAATACCAGGTACATTTACTGTAGGTTTCATTATAGTCAAGTATTATTATTATCCACTCATGCATAACTAGTAGAACCTTCAGGAACACGGACAGTGAATATTGCACAGGAGCCAAGGCTATGTGAAAATAAAGAGGCCAGTTTATCCTAGTAAAGCTAGGCATACAAATCTCGTTGGGATCAAGATTTCAGTCCTGTAGCAGGATTCAAAGCTGTTTCCTTTAAGTAGTCTCTCTCTGGCTTTGAGAGTATAACCAAATGGTATGTTTTGTACCACTGACTGTAGTGTAGCATGTTCTACCTGTGTTATAGATTAGTATAAATTGTTCAGGAATAGCAAAATAAATTCATATTGGTATGTTTTCTGAAAACTCACAGATTTTACCGATTAAATCCTAAACCAAGATATGCTTCAAACATCAAATAAAACTCTAGACTTTAAAGAGATTTTAAATTTTTTTTCTTAATAGTGTATAAAAGCCAAATACCATAAGATCTGAGATTTAAAGTCAGTTTAGAATCACTTTGGAATCACTGATTCCCTTTCATTCCTATTTGGTTACTCAATTACAGTGCAGCTTTCAAGATTCAAAGGATAAAACCACATGGCTAAATTACTAAAGACAATTTGTAATGGCTGAATCCCTTTACTTTCTTGTCACTTGAATCATGAAGCTGTTTGTAAAGCTTAAAATTTCAGTAGCCTGCTCTTGCTCTTATTGAAATCTAGAACAAAATCATATGAGAGCAAGACCGGGTCTTCAGTGAATGCATTTTCTTGTAAATGGGCACATTAACATGCTGTTGGTCAAAGCTTGTTTTAATGATCTAAGCTGTTGAGAAGAGACCGCTGCTCTGAAAGGACAGTACTGAGGCTGATACTAACCAAATATTTGGGTTGTCGATAAAGCATTTTTTAATGTTATATCCGGTATGGCAACATTTCTAATACTATTTTCAGAAATATATGATCTGATTGAGGTAGTTTTGTTCTGTGTTGGTTTTTTGTGTGTGCGTGACTTGCACAGTATTGCTCAGGCTTCTGCTCTAGTCAAGCATGTTGTTTTGCTGATTCAGGCCTTGAGAATGCTGCATCATAAGCAACTGCTTTCAAATGTATCCTTGTAAATGAAAATGTGCTATCACTGAAGAGAAGTCTTTTCAGGGCATGATGTGTTTTAGAGGCTGATAATCACATTTATGAGGTGAAAAGAAGATTGTGGTAATCCATCAAGTATCTTGAGTTTCCTATTGGTTTTGTAAGTTTTTTTTTTACTAGGAAAAAATATAGTCTTTCATGTCACCTTATTTAAAATGCAACGGTTCTTCCCTAATTTAGAGTCTTGAAAAAAGAAGAGGAGCTTTATTGATTAAATGGGGTGGGGTTTTTTACAACGCAAAAATAATTAAGAGAATGTTTTATGTGAAAAATAATTAACAGAATTGCAGTAGGTTTTCTTTGTACTGACTGTAAATTGCATTTATGTTCCTTGGCTTTCAGCAGCTATGCTGACACAACTATCTGCAACAGAGTTTATATGGGAAGACGCAGCTAAAAATTGACTGGCTTCAATTGGCACTCATCATTTGATGCTTTATCTTGTGGCTATTAAGTCAGTAATTATTTAATGATGATGGATCAGGCCATTAATTAGTTTGAATTTTTCTAACTTGAATGCGACTGATAATTATTTTTAAAATATTTGGTTTTTTATGTAATGAAGAAGCTGCCTATAATTTCAGTGACAGGTTTCATACTTCTTATTTCTTTGTATTACAGTGATATATGAGAGTCCATTCACAAATCTTATTTTCTTTTTTAAAAACAACCTTATGTGTGGATACTAGTGTGCTGTGCTAATACTGCTCAATATAACGCATGTTAGTTTGCATGTGGGTCTGTAAGTGTAATACAGAAAGCAAAATATTCCCCCTCTCTGAGGTACACGGTATTTTACCTCAGACATACGGACCTACATGAGCAATAATAAAATTATTCCATTTAGAAGAGGCAGTACAGATGTAACTATTTTACTTACGCAACTTTTGCAAATTGTAGAAGAAAAAGGAAGCAGGATATTCTAACATCTTTACTAAGCAAAAAGGAACCTTTGGAAACATGCAAATCTCAGCGTATTTGTCTAAATCTTTTCACATTGATTTTCCATGTGTGACAAATCATGATATTTAAAAAGTGAAAGAATGGTTTTCAAAGTCATGCTGTTGTGCTTGTCAGAAGTTTTTCCTATTATGCCACAACATGAATTGTTTTTCTAAACTTCATTCATCTCATGCAGGAGTTGAATATGAGACAAGAATTGCTTACATACTATCTAAACAGACGTGTGCCATTTACTTCATTTATTTCAGAAAAAAGTTCATAACTTCCAAAGTGTTTTCCTGAAGGCACTGGATGTTTACTGAAAAGTCCAATAACTAATTTTGATTTGCAGCAGTGTCACTGAAGAAAAGAATGCGTGGAAATGCCTCTTTTTAAAATTCTTGTTAATTATTCATTGCAAAAGCATTCAAGTCACACAAACACTATTTTTTTTAATATATTTTAACAATGTCACTGTCTTGTAAAATAAATTCAACATTATCTCAATAAAAAATACAGAAAGATTTTCATATAGCTCAAAGGTCATGACCAAATCTACTCAGCTGAGACCACAGATGTAGCCTGTGACCAAACACCTTCAGTTACATTGGTGCCTTTACAATTTAAATCATTTAAGTTAGAGGTGCATTCTGCATCCCCCTTGAAATCTGTGTGTTTTAATGCTACATGGCATAAACCAGGAATATTTCACTGCCGTGCTTTTTTAAATGTTGCTGTCTGATAACAAGTCCCATTTCATAGTAGACGAGAACATGTTTTGGATTGAAGCAATTAGAGATGTAAACGGTATTGACAACTGAAAAGAAGTTACAAACTTCTTTTCCAGCTGTTGCATTAGTTGTCCTTAGCACCTTTGTCCTTGCAGAATATGCTTCCTCAAAGGACAAAATTATGGGCAGTCTTGCATGACTCATCAAGAGCTTGACCTGATCCAAAGTTCATGTACTTGGTAAAAAATTAATTAATTTTGGTTGCTTTTTATCATTCTCCAGTTTTTGCAGTTTCCAGATGTAAAAGTACTTTTACCAGAGTAAGGGCTGTAGTATTTCACGGTGCATAAAAGTAGTAGAAATGAAAAGCTGGAAAGGACCTCCGGAGGTCTCAATATGCACAGGAATGCTAAGAAGGTAGTTTGGATCTGATCATTTGTGCTTTCTGCAAAAATGAAACTGTGCATAAATTAGCCATTAAATGCCATTAAATTTATAACTTTCAAACTGAAATATGGCATATGTTTGTGAAAACACCATGTGTCGTGGACCTGAAGATATATGTGGAGCTTTCTGTTAGTTCATTTCACTGGGGGAAAACTAAGACATATGTTCAGTGTAATCCAGTGGAGCAAAGAAAATGTAATAACTTGAGAGCATGGTACCTGTAAGCGCTCCAGTTTTCATAGTACTGAAAACACTTGAGAAGCATTATACGTGGATCAGGTTACTAGCCAAATTATGTTTGTTTCCTATGAGAAGATAAATTGGACAACAGAACTGTACAATGGACCATATTATCATTGTGCTTTTACTTTATTTATATTTATCAGCATATTTTAGCTTTCTTCAGAAGTCAGAGACTGGCATGATTTGATTTGGTACCGTTTTTTACAGAAAATGTATCTAATGAGAAAAAATTGTTCTGTGGAACTTTACTTGCAGAAACTAAATGCATCCAGTTCATCAGAAGGCAGCACAGTTGATATTGCTCCTCCTGGAGAGGGCGAGCAAGCAGAAATTGAAAGTGAAGAAGCCCTTGAACCAGAAGCCTGTTTTACAGAAGGTTGTAGAATAACTGTTGATTTAAGAGCTGTATTAATGAAATGGCATTGCTGCTAGGTATATTTGAGTTCTTGACACTTTCAAATCAGGTGGGCCTTAATGACATCAACAACCAAATGAAAATACTCTTAGCCTAGGGTGCTGGAAATCAGATACCAAAACAAGATTTCTCTGGGCTTTGCCTAACATATTTACCTGCCTCGGCACCGCATAGATCTTGTAACTAGGAAACTTAATTACATTTTCTATTCTTAAAATGCCTCTCTGAAATGGTGCTTGATATTTGAAACAAAATAGTTTTTGTGAGACTCCGTCAACAAATGGAACAGTTACATGCCTACACTCAAAAATACCAACCTTTTCCGGAGTTCAGTTTATTCACAATTATGTTCATTAGTGTCTGGTTTCTCTCCAAATTACTTACCTAAATTCAGACATTCAGCGTCCTGTAAAAGAGGAGCTCAGTGTTTAATTTTTAAAAATGATTATAAAATTTGTTAAAGCGTCTAACAGTCTTGATACCACACTGCATATTGACTTTGAAGTAATTTGCTTTTAGACCCTAATATCTCTTAATCTAATGCAGGTTGTGTGAAGAAGTTTCCATGCTGTCAAGTAAGTATAGAGGATGGCAAAGGAAAAATTTGGTGGAACCTTAGAAAAACCTGCTACAGTATAGTTGAGCACAACTGGTTTGAGACTTTCATTGTCTTCATGATTCTCCTCAGCAGCGGAGCACTAGTAAGTATTAGAAATTGCAGATGCTGAAATGTTTAGCCATGTCCTTAGAAGCAACAGCAAAATTCCAGTTTGTTTCAGAAACACTTCATTTGCTTGGAGTTGTATGAAACTACCTACGGTCCATCATTACAGGATGTCCCAAGTGTGAAAAAGTTTGTTACATTTCCTGTGCACTTCTTTAGTGATTCTTCTGATTTACCACTGTTAAGCTGGTGTAATTGTTTCCCAGCATGTTCACTCAGTATTTTAATTGCCTGCCAGTTTCTAGGACATTCATCAAGAGAGTTGAGGAAAAAAAAGACCTTTTTAAACTGTGACTATGTAGCCAAAAGTATGATTTCAAGTCTTTAATTCCTTCTAGGCTCAGACACTTCTTGGATTCTGCCTATGAAAGACCATACAAAAATCCTTTTCAGGGTGCAGATAGGGAAGAGTGTGACAGCAAATTAAACCTAATAACCACTTTCCAGCAAGATGGCAGTACACACCTCTCCAGTCTTACCCAAGTTGAATATTTGCTACAGTATCTGTGTCCATGGTGTTCATTCCAGTGCATTTGCTCTTTAATTTTGAACATAAGTTTTAAAAAACCCCTGCTTCCTAGAAGGCAGTATACATATCTGGGGGGTTTTGTGTATGTATGTGAAAGTTTATTCACATGACAGTGGATGAAAATTCATGCTTTATTTTTTTTTCCTTAGGAAAATAGGAGATATATGTATGTCTGTATGTATATATATGTGTGTGTGTGTGTGTATATATATATACACACACACACAACCCCAGACAGGACAGAACACATCATGTTGCTCCAATTGGTAGTATGCTTAAAGGTGAGAAGTATGGAAGATATGTGTATGCAGAAGAACAAAGGGAAAGATCAGCTCTGATATTAAAAAGATCTGTGAAATATTAGTAATAACTTAATAATTTCTTATAGGCTTTTGAAGATATATATATTGAACAGCGCAAAACAATCAAGACCATGCTGGAATATGCTGACAAAGTTTTTACATATATTTTCATTTTGGAAATGCTTTTAAAATGGGTAGCATATGGGTTTCAAATATACTTTACCAATGCTTGGTGCTGGCTGGACTTCCTGATTGTTGATGTAAGTACACAGTCTTTAATATTGTATAAATTCACTATAGTAAGGTGCTTTTATGTTAGGAAATTAATTATTGCTAAGTGAACCTTCTGTAAGCATGCAAAAATAATTCACATTGTATACTTATACTGCATTAGTAATAGCCTGCAGTGATCTGGATGTGTTATTTAAAGTATATTTGCTGCCTTCAGTTTGCTCAGTCTTCATGATTAGTTATTTCATACCCAGAATGTATCAAACTTGAGAACTTTTTAGGAAAAAACCACTGATTTTGAAACACGCTATTGTTAATGGCATCTGATTGTACTAAATTATTCCGCAGAATGTAAGATACTACATTGTCAGGTGTCTTCTACAAGCACTGTGGCTTTGTGCAGCAAACAATACATAATATGAGAGTTCTCAGAACTTTACTCCCCAAAACCATCCTAGTATCATTTTTTGTCAAACAGTGGAGATTTGGTCTACATATTAATTAGTTTTAACGGGCCAACAATCTGCAATAGTTAAATCAACTATGGCTTGGCATTGTTTATGATAGAAGAGAACACAAGATCTCTTGGCTGCTTTTACAACTGTGATATACTTCTCTTCAAAGACCTTGCTTATGTTGTCAGAACGGATCAGAGCTGTTTTACTCCCAGAGTATTTTGGTCCCCTGCTTTCACACCTTATCTGACGCGGTTCCCTGTCTATACATGTCCTCAGCATGGAATTACAGAATGGAATATTGGGGCAGTGTGCACTCACTGTGATTTCCACCTAAGCTACCATATTTCTTGAGACGTACGCATAAATCCTGATCCCACAAACACTTACTTCTTATGAGTATGTACTACAAATGTGTAAGATTCCTGATCTAGCTAGACTGGCTGACAGAATCATAGAATGTCTTAGGTTGGAAGGGAACTCAGAGATCATCTAAATCTAGCGTTCCTGCTCTAGTCAGGGACACCTCTCACTAGACCAGGTTGCCCAGAGCCCAGTCCAACCTGGCACGGAAGACTTCCAGGGGGAAGAGGGCATCCACAACCTCCCCGGGCAACCTGTTTGCTGCACCACCCTCATAGTGAGGAATTTCTTCCTAAGGTCTAATCTAACCTTCTTTTAGGTTGAAACCATTCCCCTTTGTCCTATCACTAGAGTTCCTCATGCAAAGTCCCTCTCCAGTTTTCCTTCAAGTATTGTAAGGCTACTAGAAGGTACCCTTGGAGATTTTTCTTCTACAGGTTGAACAGCCCCAATACCCCCAGCCTATCTTCACATAAGAGGTCCTCCAGCCCTCCAATCATCCCAGTGGCCCTTCTCTGGACTCTCTCCAACAGTTCCGTGTCTTTCTTATATGGAGGACTCAAGAACTGGACACAGTGCTCCAGACAATGTCTCACAAGAACAGAGAATGGAGGGAGAATCACTTTCCTTGACCTGGTGGTCATGCTTCTTTTGGTGCAGACCAGGATACAGTTGGCCTTTTGGGCTGCACCTACATATTGTCAGCTCATGCTGAGTTTCTTATCAGCTAACGCCCCCAAGACCTTCTCCTTGGGACTGCCCTCAATCAATTCATTTTCCGGCATGTATTTGTGCTTGGACTTGCACCAATCCAGATGTAGGTCCCTGCACTTGGACTTGTTGAACTTCATGCAGTTTGCATAGACCCAGTTCTCAAGCCTGTCAATGTCCCTCTGGATGATGTCCCTTCCCTCCAGCTGCATCTCGCAGCTTGGTGTCATCAACAGACTTGCAGAGGGNTCCTGTCCCCTAATCATCCTCGTAGCCCTCTGCTGGACCCTCTCCAGTAGATCCTTGTCCCTCTTAAACTGGGGGGGCCCAAAACTGAACTTGATGTCACTGTCCATGTCACTAACAAAGATTTAAGCAGTACCAGGTCCAAAACAGATCCCCGGGGGACAACTATCTACTGGTACACCAAGCCATTGATCACAACTCTCTGAGTATGACCATCCAGCCAATTGTTACCCACCAGGTGGTCCCCCTGTCAAATCCATGTCTCTGTTTTAGAAAGAATGATTTCACACGGGACAGTATCAAATGCCTTGCACAAATCCAGGTAGATGACAGCAGTTGCTCTGCTCTTACCCACCAGTGCTGTAACCCTTTCATAGAAGGTCACCAGATGTGTCAGGAGTGATCTGCCCTTCGTGAAGCCATGTGGCTGTCACGAATCACCTTCTTGTTGTCTGTATGCCTCATCATACTTTCCAGGAGAATCTTCTCTATAGAATCATTACGGATCGGAAGGGACCTCGAAAGATCATCTAGTCCAATCTGCCTGCAACAGCAGGATCACCTAAACCAAGTCACACAGGAACCTGTCCAGTCGGGTCTTGAACATCTCCAGAGAAGGAGACTCCACAACCCCCCTGGGCAGCCTGTTCCAGTGCTCTGTCACTCTCACCGTGAAGAAGTTCTTTCTCAGGTTGATGTGGAACCTCCTATGTTCCAGCTTACAACCATTGCCCCTCGTCCTATCACTACATGACACCGAGAACAGCCCAGTGCCATCCTCCTGACACCCACCCCTCAAATATTTGTAGACATTAATGAGGTCACCCCTCAGTCTCCTCTTCTCCAAGCTAAAGAGACCCAGCTCCCTCAACCTCTCCTCATAAGGGAGGTGCTCCACCTCTCTTATCATCTTTGTTGCCCTACGCTGAACTCTCTCCAGCAGCTCCACATCCCTCTTGTACTGAGGAGCCCAGAACTGGACACAATACTCCAGGTGTGGTCTCACCAGGGCAGACTAGAGGGGGAGAAGAACCTCTCTTGATCTGCTAACCACCCCTCTTCTAATCCACCCCAGGATGCTGTTGGCCAGGCACAGAAGTGAGACTACTGGCCTGTAGTTCCCCAGGTCATCTTTTTTTCCTTTTAGAAAACGGGAGTTATGTTTCCCTTTCTAGTCAGCAGGAACTTCACCAGACTGCCATGCTCCATCCTGGAAGTAGTGTGAATGTTTTTCTTAAGAGTGTGTTAATCCAAAAACCAGAATTATGTTAAGGCTGGATGTGTTTTGGATAAACTACAACTCAAGTTTTAATTACTCTTTTTGCAACGTACACCTAAACAGAGTATTCTAAACTCTATGGTTTCTTAATAACAGTGTTGCTTCAGAGACACTGAAGGAGGCTCTCAGTGTTACAAAGAATATCATCATAGCTACAGAAGCTTCTTTCGACCACTGTTACCCATAGTTTTTAATTTTTATAAACAGAAGTATGACTAAATGAGATTGAAATCTTCTACTGTGGAAGAACTATATTCCAGAAAGTGGTAAAAAATATCTTACTGTGCCTAAGGCTAATTCAACAATTTCTTTAGCACCACCAAAGCTTGAAAGAAATGTAGGTTTCTTCCTATAGGAAAGCAGAGAATCTACACTTCTTTAACAGGCAGTTTAAACAGGTATGATTCAGTGTCATTCTCCCAAGGAGACAGCCCTTCTTCATTAGAAGTCAATAAAATTCGTTAGTTCCATTCTCTAAAATTATTCAGTAGTAAACACTGATAGTCCTTTAGGACTGTGACCTTTAATACCTTGCATACCTAAGTCTCTCACTGGAAGAAATAGCCATAGTTACTCTCAGTGATTGTGACCAAATTAGATTTTGATAGTTAAACAAAGAAATGGCAATTTCTGGCTCTGTAATTTTACAGCCATGACAGATAACCCTTGGTACATCTGGCTACCTTGGTTTAAGACCTTACCGCGTGATCTCTCTATCCCACAATTCTGCTAGATGCAACAAACTGGAGGAAGGACCAGATATTTGGGTGGAGTGCTTTATCTTTCCAAAAACCACAATCTGGTAAATTAGTTCAAACACACGTATCAGTGGTTTATGCAAAGAGATTAAGTTTTTCAGGCAGCTGAGAAGCAATGATGTCTCAGCTTTTATTTTTGGGATACTAGTTCTAGCAAAGATATCCAGTAAAGGTGTGAGACAGCAGTGAGACAGAATGTTAAGTGTTGGAAGTGACCTAAGGAGATTATCTAATCCAACCCTCCTGCTAAAGCAGGTTTACCTAGGATTGGGTCCAGGCTACACAGGATTGTGTCCAGGCAGGTTTTGAACATGTCCAGAGAAGGAGACTCCACTAGTTTTGTGGGTAGTGTGTTCTAGTGTGCTGTCACCCTCAAAGTAAGTAAGCTTCTTATGTTCAGATGAAACTTCCTGTGTTCTGGTTTGTGCCCATTGTCCCTTGTTCTGTTGCTGGACGTCACTGAAAGGGTCTGGTCTTACCTTCTTGATACATGAATACGCGTTGATAAGATCCTTTCTTGGTCATCTCCTGGCTAAATAGACCCAGGTCTCACAGACTTTCCTTATAAAGGAGATGCTCTGGTCCCGTAATTGTCTTTGTCGCTCTCTGTTAGACTCTCTCCAGTAGTTCCCTGTCTCTTCTGAATTGGGGAGCTCAGAACTGGTAAAACTATTCCAGATACAGCCTCACTATGGCAGAGTTGAAGGGGAGGAGAACCTTCCTTACCTGTTGGGTACACTCTTCTTCAGTCATCCCAGGATACCATTTGCCTGTTGACCACAAGAGCACATTGCTGGCGCATGATGGACTTGTTGTCCATCAGAACTCCTGGTCCTTCCCCAAAGAGCTA
This sequence comes from Rhinopomastus cyanomelas, assembly GCA_013400115.1. Taxonomy (NCBI): domain Eukaryota; kingdom Metazoa; phylum Chordata; class Aves; order Bucerotiformes; family Rhinopomastidae; genus Rhinopomastus; species Rhinopomastus cyanomelas. Next base: position 39,286 of record VXBP01006199.1, on the reverse strand, counting down.
CTTTCCCAAAGGTCAACCCCCTAATCCAGTAGTAGCACATGCTGTTAGTCCTTGCAAGATGCAGGATCTTACGCTTGCCCTTGTTGAAATTCATTCAATTCTTCTACACCCAACTTTCCAGTCCATCCAGTCCCACTGAATGGCAGCACAGCCTTCTGGTGTGTCAGCCAACGCACTAAAAGTTGGTCATATTGATGGCTTTTGTAATATTTCTCCATATAGCTCTAGATGTTTCACGCTTTTTGTGACAACAGTAATTTAATCAACATTTTTATTAGCTTTCCAAAGTAATTACCTTAGAAACAACATTCTGGGAAAGATCAGATCACCTATAAATAACTGTTGTATGCACGGCATGCCCTGGGATCTTTGTAATAACAATAAGGAGATATAAGGAGATGAACATATTGATGTGTTGGGAGACCAGACACAAAAAGAGATGTCACATTATCATCTTGGACAATCCCATGTCGTTATGTGTATCCCAACTTGGCACACTACAATATTAGATAATCCAGAAATTAATAACAATTAATTAATTAAAAGGGATATTCAGAAGATATATGCATGGAACCTAAGACAGTGAGTTAGGGAACAGACTCATAGCTTGCAGTTGAGCTTCTAAACAAACTTAGTTTTGAGTACTTGCCAGTAAAATACCATAAATTAAGAATTATTCACTAAGTGTATCTAGAGCAAATTATTTCAGCCTAGGAACATAAGAAAAACTAGGTAAGGCACAAACACTGTTGCAAGTGAGGAGTACCATAAGCCACTGAAAACCTGGAATGAAATCACATAAATCAGTCATCTCACCAAGTGGCACAGAATTCATGTGGATTAAAATTTTAGGCCTACACAGAAATTGTCAATAGGCAGCTGCATGACCAAAAACCTGGCTCAAGATGACAACCCTGGCCAAAGATCTTGATCAGGACTAGTTGTGACTGCTAAGTTTCAAAACATTTTCTTTGCAACAGATATTCTAACCAAACACGTGGGCATACAACTCTACAGTTTTAGGGAATTAATATACAAATTATTTCCACCATTTGGAATGTATTTTCATTTCTTAATATTACAGTATTTGCATGCATTCTTGAAAGCGATTATTTATCAGTCTACAGAGTGATTTATGTTCTCACATACTAGCAACAGAACAGGTGGAACAGATGACAGATCAAGCCAAGAAGACTGTGAAAATGAGTACATAAAACAAGCAGCTTTATATACTTACACTGTATATGCAATAAAATCAAAGAATTGTAAGCAAGAGCTTGCCTCTTAATGGAACTGTCCTTCAGGGGAGAACATGTTGTTTACAATAGATTCAGTATTTCTCTGTGAAATAACTTCAGGTTTATGATGTAAGAGCGCTAGCACCACATTTACGAAAGGTGTAAATAGGTTGAAATAGCACCAGAACCCAGGTCCTTGTGCGGCTCCGTGTCTAGCCTGTGTGGTCTCGTTCACCAAAGAGAGCAAAGGCAGGTGCTGTGCTAGTTTAGACAGAAAAGTTGAACACAAAGGAGCCATCAATGAAAGTTCAATTTTAAAGGCAATTTCTTGCTCTCCCAGAGAGCCTTCCTCTTTTAATATAATTTCATAGTTTATTTTTGATGTCTTTACATTAAATTGTACTGTGATGTCTGAGTATCTTACTGATGTGAGTGAATCAATTATTGTATTAAACTACAGGTAAATCTGTGTCTTGTTATCTGTGGAATATATTATCAATAGCTAAGGATAAAAAAGAAATCTCTGTAGAAACACTAGACCAATACATTGCTTTAGTGACTATTTTTAATAACAGTTAATGACAATAAGTAATATAATGGCAAGAGCAGTAATGTTACCTCTTGAAGTGAATAGACTCTTGTTACAGACTACAGAAATTCTGTAAGGTTTTCTTCTTAATATGCTTATAAATCACAGCAAGTTCTTTCCCAAATAAAACAAGGCTTTCTGTTGATAAAAAGAACTACATCCTGACATAATCTAGGTGAAAGGTATATCTAAAATGATATTTCTGTTAGATTAGTATACATAGCAACAGAGTAATGAATAATTGAGTTCCCTCTGCCCTCACACTGTCTTTCTGAGACACGGTCTTGTACCACTGTGTTTGTGATTCATCTAATTGTTCCTTACCAATACAGTGGATGTGGTCTATCTTGACTTCGGTAAAGCATTTGACACGGTCTCCCACAGCATCCTCGCAGCCAAGCTGAGGCAGTGTGGGCCGGATGACAGAGTAGTGAGGTGGAGCGTGAACTCGCTACAGGTTAGAAGCCAAAGAGTAGTGGGACAGAGTCTAGTTGGAGACCTGTATCTAGTGGAGTCCTCCAAGGGTTGGTACTGGGACTGGTCCTATTCATTGATGACTTGGATGAGGGATTGGAGTGCACTGTCAGCAGGTTTGCTGATGACACAAAGCTGGGAGGAGTGGCCGACACCCCAGCAGGCTGTGCTGCCATTCAGCCCTCTAGCTGGGTGAGGAGAAATTTAATGAACTATAACAAGGGCAAGTGTAGAGTCTGCATCAGGAATATTGTGTCCAGTTCTGGGCCCCTCAGTTCAAGAAGGACACGAAGCTGCTGGAGGGTGTCCAGTGGAGAGCAACGAGAATGATGAAGGAAGTGGAGCACCTCCCTGATGAGGAAATGCTGAGGGAGCTGGGTATCTTTAGCTTGTGGAAACGGAGACTGAGGGGTGACCTCATTAATGTTTGTAACGATGTGAAAGGTGAGAGTCGGAAGGGATGGAGCCAGGCTCTTCTCAATGTCATCTAGTGATAGGACAAAGGGCAATGGGTGTAAGCATAGGAGGTTCCACATAAATATCAGAAGGAACTGCTTCATGGTGAGGATGATGTAGCACTGGAACTGGCTGCCCAGGTGGGTTGTGGAGCCTTCTTCTCTGGAGATGTTTAAAACCCACCTGGATATGTTCCTGTGTGACTTGATCTAGGTGATCCTGCTGTGGCAGGGGGATTGGACTAGATGATCTTTTGAGGTTCCTTCCAATCCCTAGTGTTCTGTAAATCTGTGAAGTAATGCACCTTTTCATACAATTGGTAAAATCGTACCATGACTAGCAGTGAATGCCTCTTCCTGTACACCAAATTAAGAACTCTCTAATTGAGGTACAAAAATGAACTTTGAAGGGAATTTTTTTTAACAACTTAAATATGCCTATGCCAATTTGTGTGTGTGCTACGCTTTTGGTGGTAGAGTTAATTAAATATAAGTAAGGTATGGCATTTCACCATTCCTGTGTACAAAGCTGCTCAAAGTAAGTAAATTCATTTCTTTCCCCTTAACACTGTTTAAAATGCAGTTCCATTTCAGAAGTAAATTGCTCTTCCTAAAGAGTACTGGCTTATAAGAAAATCATGGTAATCTAAATCTGGAACTAACTACTAATGTAGATAATAAAACACTTCACTCTTACAATGCTACCATCTGTTAGTACCTTTCTCATAATATTTTCCAATACTTACAAGTGAAAAAGAAAGTTGCTGAGAGCTGTCAGGCAAATGAGCATGTACTACCTCTGGGACTATAAATTTCAAAGATATGTGGCTATTGTTGCTATAAACTGCCACATTATATAGCTTATTTTATATATATTAGTAATACCAGCAGTAGTTAATAAATTATCCTAAAGTATTTAGATTTTTAAAAGACTTGAAAGTTGAACCTTAATGAAGTTACGGAAAGTATGGATATTTTGTCTTTAAACATTTCTGAAAATCCTACCCTTCACCAATACTGTGCTTTGACCTGATTGTTAAAACCCATCCAGCTATAACAGACATTTCATAGCACACACTCCTTTTTCAACACACGCCTTCACATGACCTCTCACCTTTCTAGCAAGTGTGAAAACTGTTAGACTGAACCTCCATTGTCACTATATGCAAGAATGGTGTTCTTCCATTTGTCACTGTTGATCTTTCTATTGAGTGAATCTGTATTCTTTTCAAATAAACTGTTTTATAATTGTATTTGTATGTTTTTATAGGTGTCATTGGTTAGTTTAATAGCCAATGCTTTGGGTTATTCCGAACTTGGTGCCATTAAATCACTTCGAACGTTAAGAGCTTTAAGACCTCTAAGAGCCTTGTCACGATTTGAAGGAATGAGGGTGAGATAAAATGAATGAGACTGACTGGATGTATGTATGCATGGCAAAATTTACATAGCAGTGTTAGTTACACTCATCCCTTCTGCAGAGAGCCCCAGAGCAGGAATGCAGGCAAGCATGTCAGGAAAAAAGCCTTCCAAGAGGTCCTTACACACAAGATATGTCTACAGCACAAATTTGGAGATTAGACTGTGAGCTCATGGAATCTGCCTGCTCAGGGTTGCATAGCTGTATTATCCCAGTCCCTGGATTAAAATTTGCGGGCCGATGCAGACAAGTAAAAGGACATTGGACATTCAGAACAAAAGAGTTGGGGCTTTTTAATCCTATTTAGCTGGGGACTTTATTTTGTATATTTCTGTAGCTAACTTGTATTCCCTGTTAGTTTGTCAGTGGTTAAGGATGGAACAGGATTAGTTGGAAATCAAACCAAACCAAAAAGAGGTGACAAAGCTGACAGCAGTGATGCCCCAGAAACTGAACTCTCCCTGTGGCTCCCTGTTGACCTGCCTCAGGGTAAAAAAACCCACAATAAATGCTGTAGTTGTAGGGAAAGGTGGTGTAAAGATACACCTGATGTGAGGATGGGTTTGGAAGCATAGAAGGGGAGCGACAGGAAATAATTTCTTTAGCTAGTGCCCTTTACTTCATATGAATGCAGCTGCTCCTCCCTTATTGCTCCTTCTACAGAGCTAAATCCTTCCCATTGAGGAAACTGTTTTCATATTCTGCCAATATGACAAAACCCACCCCTGCCAAACTATTACAAGCTGTCTGCTGAAAATGCAGACTATGCAATTTTCTGGAAAAACTCATGCATAAAAAATAAGAAGGTAATGTTATTGAGAAATCTCCTTTCACTCTTTCACCTGGAAATACCCAGATCCTGCAATACATTGTTTATGATTTGGTCATAGGTCTTAAGTTTCCAAATAAATAGTGTGGTTACTGTCTGGCTTGAAGCTGCTGATATTCTTGCAGTAGTCACACTAATCAGTGTAGGAGAGTGTGTTCTGTAGCACATGATTATCACCATTATGCAACATGATGTAAATCTCTGTATAGTAGATTGAAAAACTTCCATTGATCAGATCAGTGAATTTAAAAATGCTACTGTTTTGAAAGCCATACATGAAAATACCACAGTCTTAACTGACTTGGTAGAAAAATATTGTCTGAATCAATCTGCGGCCTTCTTTTAATTCAATCACAACAAGTAAAAGAAATGTTTTGTCTAGGAATGGTCTAGGATCTTGTGCTGCTGGTCACCCGTGTACAGTAGCTCAACTGTATTAAAAGCAGCCAAGTAAATAAACCAAACCCCAAACCCTAGCAGATAAGTGGAACTACAGTGAGCAGGGCAATACTCAGAGCAAATGCTGTTAATAAAATTAGATTAATTATGTTGTGTTGTATGTAGATGCTAAAATACACTGATGCCAATGTGTAGCCAATATGTACGGAATGCTTCTGAGAAAATGAAACATTTATAATGGTAGATTTGCATGCAGACGTTTTTTATTCAGTCTTCCACATCATTGTTTTTTGATCTTTTTCCCATTTATTTTCTATTTATAGATTTTGATTTGTATTATTGTATTTAACATTTATGTTCTCTCTTTTTCTCCAGAGCAAACAAATTCTAAGAATTCATCTTGCTACTAACAGGTTTTCTTTTGCTTTTTTGATTTAGTTTCAGACTTTTGCATTGTCTTCATGTTATTTTAATTTTTGCTTTTTGCAATCTCATTAGTGTATGTATTGTACCTTAAATAACATTTGTCTCATAAAATCGTAATGTTTTAACTATGCATTGCATATTAATATTACTTTAATATTATGAAAATACTTATTTTTCTGTCCATAAACTAAATGGTTGTTTTGTCTAATTTGTACTCTAGGTGGTTGTAAATGCCCTTGTAGGAGCAATTCCATCTATTATGAATGTATTACTGGTTTGTCTTATATTCTGGCTCATCTTCAGCATCATGGGAGTAAATCTGTTTGCTGGCAAGTTCTATCACTGTGTCAACACCACAACTGGTGAGATGTTTGATGTCAGTGATGTCAACAATTTTACTCAGTGTGAGGAACTGATAAAAAACAATCAAAGTGCCCGATGGAAAAATGTGAAAGTAAACTTTGATAATGTAGGAGCTGGATATCTTGCTCTGCTTCAAGTAGTAAGTAAATTTTTATTTTTTTACTTTTTGCTGTCTTTAAAGAAGTTTAGGAAACATGGGCAAATTGTGAAACAATTTCTTCATAGCAATGATGCATGGCTTCCACACCTAGGGAATACAGTACCATGATGACGGTGGTGTGAGAGTTATGGGTGGGACAGGTACAAGAATCGTAGGAATGCATTTAGGGATGCATTTAATGAGTCTCACCATGCTGGACAAGGCTCAGCGATCCCTATAATTATTAAAAAGATTTCTCTTCTCCTTTATGAGCTCAGTTACCTTGTAAGACAAGAGGGCAGACATTCTAACAGACTGTCTGGTCTGAATTGAGCAACTATAGCCAATGTCTCCCTCATAATCTGTTCCTGAGTATCATTACACATCCACAGCAATATTCTTTCATAGTCAAAATCCATTAATCAAGGGGCTTCCATCACTGTAAAATAATTTTTCTTTTGGCAAGAGCCTGGACAAGGTAGAGTGGGTTTTTCCTCATGTCCATACTCATCTCAGCAACCAGTTTGTAAGTCAGATGGTAAAAATGAATGTATATCAACCTGGTGTCTCCAGTACAGATATTTAGTTAATAGGGACTTGATTTTCCAGACCTGGAAGCATGTTTAGAGAGAGGAATAATAAATAATGCAAGATCTGAGACTGGGGGTACCCAGTGTTTCCGGTAGCAAGGAGCTAGTTCTTTCTCCAGGTCTTACTAGGTCTAGAATCCTCTGAAAACATTAGAAGCTGCCCATGAGAAAAATATGAATAGTTACTGATAGACAGATTCTAACTGAGTGTTAACTCTGATTAATCATGTAATTCTCTCTCTTGATGTTTGTGGATAATCAATAGTTGCTACTAAAATTAACGTATTTAATTAAGAACTACATGAAACTACGAAACCATTACGATGTGGGTAACAGAGGAGAACGTAAAACACTTTTTATCAGAAAAGATTCTTAATTTTAACCACTGTATTCTGTTAATGCTTGTCAAAGAGTTACTACAATATGATAAATATAACGTTACTTATAGTTTTATCCTTGTAAAGTATTAGATGTTACTGTATTGGGTAGCGTATTCATGCTATTAATTACTTCGACTTATGCAAAGTGTGTAAACTGTACTTGCTCTTCAACTCCTTTTCCTGTGCACTGTGGTACACAAACATCTTTGTTTAGGTGTGGAGCACACTTTTTATTTATCCCTTAGCTCTTTACAGGATCTTTAGCTTAGAGCGGAGCTTTTGACAGTTGATAGATGTCTGAGCCCAAACACAATCAAGAAAGCAAGCAATCATGTTTAGATGATTGAGTGCTCGGTGGAATCACTTGTCTATCATGTGACATACAGCTTCACTGTATGGAAAGATGTCTGAAGTGTCATGGGATTGTTACTGCTCTGATATGATCAAGTTAAGAATTATATGTTTGTTCCTTCTATCATGGACCAGGTCAGTATCCCTAGCTGACCTTAATTCCCACATTAATGACCTGGTTTAAAATGTTTTGCTTCTAAAGGCAATGTGACTGTCACATGTTGAAGAGTGACTAATGTATTGCTACTCTTGTGCTAGAACTAAAGGGAACTGTTTTACTGCCAGTACTTGCATCTGAAGATGTATAAGGAACATTTCTAGTCTCTTATAGCTATGTCTGAATGTCATCTGTGTCATTGAGACAGTGTTGGTCTTTAATTACTGTGTTACTACTATGGAACTTCTTTTCCTCTATTTAATTCTGTTCTAACTTTTCATTCTTTTTTTTTTTACAAATATTCCCTTCCACCTTTTCCTTTTCCTGTGCAGACTAAGGGATCCTTAAGCATGNAAGATGTATAAGGAACATTTCTAGTCTCTTATAGCTGTGTCTGAATGTCATCTGTGTCATTGAGACAGTGTTTTTCCTTCTCACATCCAATCTAAACCTCCCCTGATGCAACTTGAGGCCATTTCCCCTCGTCCTATCATCACTAATTGGAAACAAGGGACCAACACCAGCCTTGCTACAACCTCCTTTGAGGTAGTTGTAGAGGGCAATAAGGTCCCCTCTCAGTCTTCTCGTCTCCAGACTAAACAACCCCAGCTCCCTCAGCCTCTCCTCACAGGGCATGTCCCCCAGCCCCTTCNGGCCGTCCAGCCAGTTTCTAACCCAGCGAAGAGTCCTCCTGTCTGAGCCATGAGCCGCCAGCTTCTCCAGCAGAATGCTGTGGGAAACGGTGTCAAATGCCTGACTGAAGTCCAGGCAGACAACATCCACTGCTTTTCCCTCATCCACTAGGCGGGTCATGTTAGCTGCTCAGCTGATTGTCTCCATTAACATTCTCTTCTCCTCTATTTATTGGTATTAGCAAGCTCTGCTTTTCTTCCAATATTACCATGCAAAGTGCTCCAAATGGCGTCAATTGTCAACTAAGCAGGAAAGATCTGTGAAGCCTGGCTCCAAGCATACCCTCTTAGTAAATTTGTAATGCACTGCAAGATTCTTGAGGACATAAACACTCCCAGAGTGCAAGTTTTCTGCTGTGAAAACCAGTGGCTCTACCAAAGTACCAGAGCTATTTCTGGCAAACAAATGAAAATGTACTCACTGGGATGGTTCTTCTCCTGAATCTCCTCGGGAGAGATTATCAATTAATTTCACAGCCTTTTTAGCTTGATTTTTTTAATTATTCATTGTAAATAAACGTGGAAAACCTGGGTAATGAGCAGGCACTCACACAGAATCACTACAGATTGGAAGGGACCTCAAAAGATCATCTAGTCCAATCCCCCTGCCACAGCAGGATCACCTAAACCAAGTCACACAGGAACATATCCAGGCAGGTCTTAAANGGGCGGCGGGGCTGCGGGCAGCGGCTGGGACCCCGCGCCGGAAGCCCCTGAGCTGGGATCTCGAGATGGAACCCCCTGAGCTGAGCGCTTCTGGACAGGATCACCTGAGCCAGCCATGAGCCGCCAGCTTCTCCAGCAGAATGCTGTGGGAAACGGTGTCAAATGCCTGACTGAAGTCCAGGCAGACAACATCCACTGCTTTTCCCTCATCCACTAGGCGGGTCATGTTAGCTGCTCAGCTGATTGTCTCCATTAACATTCTCTTCTCCTCTATTTATTGGTATTAGCAAGCTCTGCTTTTCTTCCAATATTACCATGCAAAGTGCTCCAAATGGCGTCAATTGTCAACTAAGCAGGAAAGATCTGTGAAGCCTGGCTCCAAGCATACCCTCTTAGTAAATTTGTAATGCACTGCAAGATTCTTGAGGACATAAACACTCCCAGAGTGCAAGTTTTCTGCTGTGAAAACCAGCAGCTCTACCAAAGTACCAGAGCTATTTCTGGCAAACAAATGAAAATGTACTCACTGGGATGGTTCTTCTCCTGAATCTCCTCGGGAGAGATTATCTTTATCAATTAATTTCACAGCCTTTTTAGCTTGATTTTTTTTATTATTCATTGTGAATAAACGTGGAAACCCTGGGTAATGAGCAGGCACTCACACAGATTCACTACAGATTGGAAGGGACCTCAAAAGATCATCTAGTCCAATCCCCCTGCCACAGCATGATCACCTAAACCAAGTCACACAGGAACATATCCAGGCAGGTCTTAAACATCTCCAGTGAAGGAGACTCCACAACCACCCTGAGCAACCTGTTCCAGTGCTCCATCACCCTCACTGTGTAGTTGTTCCTTCTCAGGTTGATGTG
>VXBP01006199.1:0-29140 GCA_013400115.1 Rhinopomastus cyanomelas | reverse complement strand
CCCCCCTTCTGATCCACCCCAGGATGCTGTTGGCCCTCCTGGCCACAAGAGCACATTGCTGGCTCATAGTCGTCCTGCTGTCCACCAGGACTCCCAGATCCCTTTCCCCTACACTACTCTCCAACAGGTCAGTCCCCAGCCTATACTGGTACCTGGGGTTGTTCTTGCCCAGATGCAAGACTCTACACTTACCCTTGTTATAGCTCATTAGATTTTTCTCAGCCCAGCTCTCCAGCCTGTCCAGATCTCGCTGAATGGCAGCACAGTCTGCAGAGGTGTTGGCAACACCACATCTTAAACTAGCACATTACATCAACCCTTTGATGTTCCTCATAAACTGGACATTTTATGTCCATGAAAATAATCTTTTTTACTCTTTATTCTACCCATACAAAGTCTTTAGAGGAACACATCCCAAAGTTTTACAGAAAGTAAAGCTAGCTCTTTTACACTTCACAGTTTGGTCTTGTGTCAGTCTTATTCGTTAAGAACCAATGTATATTTTGATTTTGAACTGTGTCTACTACTTTAAGTTATGTTGGAATAAAAAGATCTGTAAAAATTCCATGGAAGTTTGGCCGTAGCAAAGTACTCAGATGCGTGTTGCTATCCATCCAAAAGTTGTATTGCTGACTCCATGAATTCATGCTGTAAGCTTGATAAAATGGCTGTCACCATGAGTGCTTCTAGTAGATTCTACCTGAATATCTCCAGCATTAATATCTGTCAGAGTCCACCATTTTTCATTTGCAATGGAAGGATCTGCAAGTTCAAACACACTGTGCCCTTGACCAGACCTTCAGAGTCTGATTTGTAATACTTTTAATACCTAAAACGTAATTTCTAAAAAACCCAGTGTTACTATGAAAAACACTTTATCGTGCCCATGTTATTCAATGTGGTTTACAAATCCAGGTATGGTTTCATTAAATTAATGTCCAAAGGCTGTGACCTAGTTATTTTCCACAATCTGAATTTTTGTAAGGAAGATAAACAACCATATTTTATTTCTAGGCTACTTTCAAAGGATGGATGGATATTATGTATGCTGCTGTTGATTCACGGGATGTAAGTATAAAACTTTCAAAGGTCATCTGTTGGCTATATTCTGATGCACCTGCACACTGTGCAATGACACAACAGCTACATGTGCAATGACATTAAGAATTATAACCAGCACCAACACATTTTTTTCTGATGCATTTGATCTAGAAAAGTACTTTTGTGCAACTTAATGAAACAAAATTTGTAGTGGAAAGAATTAATCCTACTTCCTTCTCTTTAGCCAGATAAACTCAATTAAATTAACTGGTCCTCTTTTTAAGAAAAAACTTCTAAGGAAAAACAAATAGGAGTTTTTACAAACCACTTTCTTTGATAATCATAAGTATTCATTACTGTTATTTAGTATAGTAATTACATATTTAATATATTGATTTTTATAATTTGTAACTGTGCATTTCATCATTTCTTTGTGTTCAAAACTTCACTTATGTAGCTATCTAAGTGCAATTAGATTTTAAGAATGAACATAATCTGTTTTGTTTCCGGGGATCAGAATTTTATCTTGGTTACAAAACTAAACCTATGTTTATGCGGTAAAAATAGTGCAACACAGATGCCTGAAGTAGTTCTATGCAGCCTAGGTTATAGTCACATTGGTGAAATCTGTCATCCCACAGTGATGTTTTTCTAACGTGTTTCGTCAACTTTAGCATTTCTACACTAGCGTGTTGTGGAGGTGCAGGTGTTGAGAAATGGAATCAAAGAGAATCAAGAAAGTAACCAATTCCTCCCTTGGTATTTGCCTCAGTTTAATGGATTTCAAACCCCATATCACTAGAAATGTATCGAGAGCATCTCTTTTTATCTGGATGTAAGAACACTCATTTAAGACCAAAAAAAAGTCCAGGGAGATTTAGGTGAAATGCATTGATTCCATTGCAAGAAAGCATACTGGTTTATGCTGTTAAAATTAAGTAATGTGCTAAGTCCCAGATTACTTCATTCCATAAGAGAAACTTTGTTCTATGTACATATATAAACATCTCTATTGTGCATTTACTTTAAAATTTCATATGAGTAATCATTCTTTCTGATTGGAGTGGACATGTTGGGTGCTTTTAATAACTTTGTGCAGTTTATAGCTTTTCTAGCTGATACAGCATGTACTTAGTCATAAATTATATACCTTGCTTTTGAATTTTAGTATTCTTGTGGATAATGACGTTTATATTTTGTAGGTAGAACATCAACCTAAGTATGAGGACAACTTGTATATGTACCTTTACTTTGTGATCTTTATCATATTTGGATCGTTCTTTACCTTGAATCTTTTCATTGGTGTTATTATAGACAACTTCAACCAACAAAAAAAGAAGATAAGTATTTAAAATGTTTCCATAGTGTTATAACTTATTTGCTATAATAAATTATTAATTTATTTATGTGAAGCTCATAAAAATTTATTTCAGATTTTTTAATAAAAATGTCTCCTTTTTCGTATGAGCTGTTAAATCTGTGGATGTGATTTTAAGCTTTGCAATTCAACTCTTTGACAAGCAAAAAGGGAGAAGTTACGTGTCAACTCACAGTAATTTTCAAACTGAAATTAAGATGCAGTATTCTTTTGATTCAATGTAATATCATCTACTATAGAAGATTATCCATTTTAATTAACTTTAAAGAATTAAGATAAATTAATTTTAATTCATGTTATGAATTGTTGACACTTAATGAAGTTACATTATGTTACTGTGTGCATACAATAGAAAATCTGCAAACTGTTAAACTGTGGGTTAAGAGTAAGTCAGACTCCACACAAATAGGCTTAAACATACCAGTAAAAATGTGTACAAAAGAGATATATTTTTCTAAAAATTTTGTGAGAAATGAAATGAACTTTTTAGCCATAAATAGAATCTGTAATCTATAATAGAGCAAAAAAACGAAAGGTAAAAAACGGAAGGATATTTTTATTTGTATACACCTGACATAAAAGTGTGCAAAAGTAATTACATTGCCAATGCATATAACTTTATTCTAAAAAAATTTAAAAATCTAAAACTATTAATAATCACATTTTAAAAATTCAGAAGCCTCATGATTCTATTCGAACAGGCTGCCCAGGGGGGTTGTGGAGTCTCCTTCTCTGGAGATGTTTAAAACCCGCCTGGATATGTTCTTGGGCGACTTGATGTAGGTGATCCTGCTCTGGCAGGGGATTGGACTAAATGATCTTTCGAGTTTCCTTCCAATCCCTAATATTCTGTGATTCGGTGATCATTCTAAGTCTCTGTTTGCTGTGAAAAAGCAGTGTCATATGATTTGATTTTAGTGAAGCACTAAATAGAAATCAACAGTATCAAATAGAACCTTTGGTAAAACTTAACTTGGAAGTACATACATTTTTCTCTGTCAAAGTATTCTTTAGTTCCTTAAAAGAGCCTTAATTATGTCTGGGGCTACTTTCTCCATTTCTTTCAATTATATCATTTTTTGAGCTTCAATGTCTGGTTTAGCAGACAGTGACTTTGACATTGTGTTTCCATGTGCCTTAATTCAGACTTATCAATAAGCACAATTTACTTTACATCTAACTGGCAGTATTTGCATCTGCAAACAAAGGCTAATTTAAGTTAATCATGGTTCTAGCAGCGCTTTAATAAATAATTTGCTATGGCATTGTATGGTTTAGTTCAGTTTATATCAAATTAGATGCTTTTGTTGTTATTAAAACAGATTCAACCCAAACACTCTCCCTTGAGACAAGTGGTGTCTTGAAGTTACCCACTTTTAGACCCAAATAGATGTAATCTTAAAACTCTGCTGAGAATATAGGACATATAAGGCACACCCTGCCCAGGTTGATGATTGAATGGCCATCACTGGAAATGTTTAAAAGTCATGTAGATAGGGAGCTTAGGGACATCATTTAATGGTGGGCTTGGTACAGTTAGGTTTATGGTTTGATTTGATGATCTGAAAGGTCTTTTCCAACCTAAAAGATTTGGTGATTCTACTTGGCAAGTTGTTTAACAGCATCAGTATAGTGAGAACCAGTTTAGCAAAGGCAGCAAAAGTCAGCTTGAAGACTCTGGAAACACATTATCATCAGTTGGACAAGGGAATTGCTATGTATTGGGAATGTATATGACCATCTGCACTATAAATACATGGGAAAAACCACTTTCATTATATAAACCAAGTATGGATCTACTACAGACCGTAGTTAACATGTTTTGTGTGCGGACATGATAGTAATTGGTTTTGTTGGTGGGTTGTTTTTTTTTTTACTTTGGAGGTCAGGATATATTTATGACAGAAGAACAGAAAAAATATTACAATGCAATGAAAAAACTGGGATCCAAAAAGCCACAGAAACCAATACCAAGGCCAGTGGTAAGAATGATTCGATTCTAATATTCCTAATATTAAATACTGATTTGATTTCTGAGGATTATTTCAGCCAAAAAGAGAAGGTTATGTCTGGAAAGAACCTTTTTTTCATTTGTTTTCTTGAAAGGTAGAATTTTTCCCTCTTTTTATAACTCAGGTCATTCATGTTTCGTTTAAAAACATGTACCCTGAGATATGAAGTGTAGAATTTAATAAGACCAATGGTATAAATTTTATAATTTCTTGACTAGTTCCTAGAAAAGTACAATGGATTGTATCGTTTATTGGTTCTAATTACCCATGGACAAACAATTTTCTGTTTTTTCTCACAGAATATTATTAGGTAATAGGCCCTTGCTGTTGAAAACAGAAGGGGGCAGTGGTCACCTAATGTGAAGGAGGTCAGATGGAGATAATTTTACAGAGTAAAAGAATGTCCTAGGGAGTAAAGCATACACTAGGATAAAGTTAATTGCTAAGATAAGAAACTATTCCTACAGTGTGTGGAAAAAATAAAATACACGTTGCATCTTATGCACTGAGTGGTTAAAGATAGTCTTTCTGAGTAAAGACATATGCCAGTAACTGTTTAGCTAAGTTGTAGGGAAAAAGTAGGATGTTACAGTCCTGGTGCTTTTGGGACACATAACTTCAGCAGTCCGATGATCTCACAAAACATCATTAGTTTAAGGAAGAAAGAACCACCTCTGGGCATTAGCATTCTCAAGCCAGATAAGAGTGAAGATAAGGAAATTAGTTCCCATTAGGGTCATACTCTCGCTATGTATAAAGTTATAACATCTTTTTACATTAATAATATCAATTGTCAATGATATTACTATTATTACTGCCTCATTTCCCTTCCAGGCCTTCAGCCACAGTGGTACACGTTTTGATCTGCCCTAACAGGATGAGACAGAAACCAACATGAGTTTCATACATATATTCATATATTTATATATTTCAAACATATGAGTTTCATATATATTAAGAGATGCAAATACATTTTAACAGAGTCTTGCTCTGCACTCCTAAAGCTTGCAGGGACTTGCCTTCCCATTTGACAATTGTAAAGACTTTTTTTCATAATATATTATGAAAATATTTTTTCTTTGGTTTTGCAGAACAAATTTCAAGGCATGGTCTTTGATTTTGTAACCAAACAAGTATTTGACATCAGCATCATGATACTCATCTGCCTTAATATGGTCACAATGATGGTAGAAACAGATGACCAGAGTAAAGAAATGGAGACGATACTATCCCGGATTAACCTGGTGTTCATTATCCTTTTCACTGGAGAATTTGTTCTGAAATTGATTTCACTTCGCCACTACTACTTCACTATAGGCTGGAATATTTTTGATTTTGTGGTTGTCATTCTCTCCATAGTAGGTAAGAGCAATTTCCTTTTAAGAAAGGCCTAGTGGAAGGAAAAGGGAACATTTGTTTCACGAATGATATGATACTGAATGTGGAATTTTCTGTTTCCTCTATGACTTACATGTAAATTCATAATTTCTTACTTTAAAGTATGCAGTACATGAAATGTTGCATGTCAGAACTTTCTCTCTCCCATTCAGTTGACTGTCATCTTCCACTTAGAAACCATAAAGGAACTATTCAGCACATCAGATTAACACGTACACTTGTAAAGAGGAATGTTTAGTGATATATGTGAACTAACTATAAATTTTCTTCCATTACTAAAACTGAAGAGTAGGGGGAAGTGGAGATTTTAATTGCTTTTGCTGCCTATGGTCTTTTACTTATTTCCCTTGTTCTGTATTGTGTTTCAAAATTAGGAAGGTGCCTTCACCTTTCAATAACGTGCAATAACTTGTACAATATTTCACTATAACATAAAATCCCTATACTGATTATTTTGGAGACAGCAGTTAAAAAAAAATCTTTCTATAGGTAATGAATGAATTTTAAAATCTATTTCCAATGTTCACTTTTTTTTTTCAACAGGTATGTTCTTAGCTGAGATGATTGAGAAATATTTTGTGTCCCCCACACTATTCAGAGTCATCCGACTCGCCAGAATCGGTCGAATCCTGCGTCTCATTAAAGGCGCTAAGGGAATCCGCACTCTGCTTTTTGCTCTGATGATGTCTCTGCCCGCTTTGTTCAACATTGGTCTGCTGCTCTTCCTGGTCATGTTTATCTATGCCATATTTGGCATGTCCAACTTTGCCTATGTTAAGAGGGAGGTTGGGATTGATGACATGTTCAACTTTGAGACGTTTGGCAACAGCATGATCTGCCTATTTCAAATCACCACGTCTGCTGGCTGGGATGGTTTGCTTGCCCCAATTCTTAACAGTGGGGAGCCAGACTGTGACCCCAACAAAGATCATCCCGGGAGCTCTGTGAAAGGTGACTGCGGCAACCCTTCCGTTGGGATTTTCTTCTTTGTCAGCTACATTATCATATCCTTTCTGGTAGTGGTGAACATGTACATTGCTGTCATTTTGGAGAACTTCAGTGTCGCTACTGAAGAAAGTGCTGAACCCTTGAGTGAGGACGACTTTGAGATGTTCTATGAAGTCTGGGAGAAGTTTGATCCTGACGCAACACAATTCATAGAATACAGTAAGCTATCAGATTTTGCAGCTTCATTAGATCCTCCTCTACTTATAGCGAAACCAAACAAAGTCCAGCTTATTGCAATGGATCTGCCCATGGTAAGCGGCGACAGAATTCACTGCCTTGACATCTTGTTTGCTTTCACAAAGCGTGTTTTGGGGGAAAGTGGGGAGATGGATGCCCTCAGAATACAGATGGAAGACCGGTTTATGGCAGCCAATCCTTCAAAAGTCTCCTATGAACCAATTACAACCACATTAAAACGAAAGCAGGAGGAAGTGTCTGCTGTCATAATTCAGCGCACTTATAGACGTCACCTTTTAAGGCAAAATGTCAAAAAGGTATCTAGTATATATAACAGAAATAAAAACAAAGGAGATGGACCAGTTATAAAAGAGATAATTATTGACAAACTAAATGGAAACTCCACTCCAGAAAAAACAGATGAGAGTTCCTCTACAACTTCCCCACCGTCTTACGACAGTGTAACAAAGCCAGACAAAGAAAAATATGAAAAAGATAAAGCAGAAAAGAACTACAAAGGTAAAGATGTCAGGGAAAATAAAAAATAAAGATCTAAGAATTCTGCTTATGGGACAACTTGTTTACAGTCTTTGAGAATGAAGCATCAACTGGACTCCTGCAGGAGATTTATGCGGTTGTGACAGTTTTTACACATATATGTGTGTGCGTGTGTGTGCGCGCGCGTGTGTGTGCATATATAGACATTACATATATATACTTCAGGTCAGTGCCTATAACAAAACAGTGAACCTTCATCATCTAACTGTGACTCTGTGAATCAGGGTAACAAACTTGACTAGAGGTTACTGTTTTATCTACAGCTGACACTGCTAAGAATGAGGGAAATAGCGGCTCCACAAGAGAACAGGAAGCGTGAAATGAGTGCGAAGCGAAACTTTTTTGTTCCACATACTGCAAAACACACAGAACAGTAATTCTCTTCATTGTTTGTAATGCAACTGCTGCATTAGTCATATTTTTACAAAATCTTTATCAGTGTATTTCCCATTTTTTAATTCACACATTTAATGCCACTATTTGAAGTCACTATTTTTGTAATTGGTTTTATGTTGGGGAAAGAGGTGTGAGGACCAGGTGTTCTGCTCTCAGATTCTCTATAATGTATGGATAGAAGTGGTTCGCATAGGCATGCTGTACTTGTCAATCGTGCATAAATAAAAATGTGACATTGCACAAAGTTAATGACTTTAAGAGTGTTCATGTTTCAGGGTAGCTCTTAAGTTTGAGGAATTCTAGCTATTTGCATGGCTACATTCAAAATAAATCCTTCTAGATTAATGTGCCTGGAAAGTCTCCTGTAATTTACAGGAATCTGAAATGACATTTAAATGCAGATCATTGAAATGAGTAAGTTTTTTGGTTTTTTTCTTGAAATTTTAGTAAGAAATATTGTGCACTTTCCACACTTGGAAAAACAACTTCACCAAGATATGCCTGGAAGTTCTTTTAACATTTTTTTAAACAGCTCAATTTTTTTCCTAGACTATTTCTTAGTTATGATATTCTCTCATTATGGCAAGCACTGAACGAACCAATGAAGTACCTTTCTCCATGTAAATATTTACAGTATACTGCCATGCATATTTGAGCATAGAATTAAATGGCTTTGCCACATCTAATTGCATCAGGTATGTACCACAATATGGGTAGTTCACTAGAGCTCAGCAGGACACGTTGTAATACCTGTCATTATAGATAGTTTGGAGAGTATCACTGATACATATCAATGTTTTCCCCTCTGTATCTTGCTCATTCCACTGCCCATAGTCTCCACTCTGGGAAGCCATGTGTCAGTGGTGAAGTGAATTAAATAAATTGTCCAATCAGACTTCCTTCAAACCATTAAGCAATAGTTTGCAGCTATTTACCAGCTTCTTTAGTTTTGGATTTTAAATTTGAAGTGGCTACTATATGGTGTAGAATCAGATTGTACAGGCCATATTGCAAACTGTTTAACCTGTTGAAAATGTGGTTAGCATATATACATAATGTAAAGAAATACCACTGGGCAACAGTTTTGTATATAAGAAGAGTGTCTTAAAGTTTAGATCACTGTTTCTTATATTTCTTTCCTCATTCACTCGGCTTACTTTCTAACAACAGTAATTTCAAACTGGCATCATCACCTATGAGAAAAAAGTGACTATTTGTAGACTATCTTGTTTTAATACTATATTTTAATATATTTCAATGTGAAGTAAATTGTGTAAGTCTGGAACCCAGCTTGTTTCCAAATAGTTGTATCTGGTAACAGGACATAGCAAGGAAAGTGTTAGGCAAACATGCACACTTCTAGCACTGTTTGCATCCTCAGTTCCAACATAGTCTCATTGTTCATTAAATCTTTGCAAACTTGCAATATCTGTTTACATAGCCTGTTCTTATTCTTTTTGAATCACGCTGCACTAGACTTGTACAAATAAATAGAATCCACAATATTTCCCAAGAACAAAATGACACATTTGTATAATCAAGGACATCAGGACATTTTGTGTTTCATACACAAGCTAACATTAAATGTAGAATCTTTCTTTTACAAATGCTTTTGACTTGTAATGTGTTGGTGAAATGCATGCAGGAAATTATTATCATAAGCAAAGTAAACACTATTACAAAAGAGCCAAAAAAAATTAAAGATTTCATTTTTTTATTGTATTTCAATTTCCTTTGTCTCTGTCCTTTTATTGGTTAAAGCAAGAGTAAACTGCCACTCGTACAAGCAAAGAATGTTTTCTTTACTGTTGGAGCTAAGTACCTTATTTTTAACCTTTAAATTTTTTAAACGTAACAGAGATTTTTAATATCTGAGAACTGAAATCACTGATTTCTACTTCTTTGTCACCATCATATTGTCTGGGGATAATACAGGACACCTACCCATTCTGCCTTAACAGCCTTTCTGTCAACTCTTAAGAGTCCATCTGAATGAGAGAGGGTACTGCTCAGTATTGAAAGCATCCTTTACCGCATTGCTGCCGCGTGAGACTGCCCCCACGTTGAGTCTTAAATATGCAACAAACTCTCCAACAAAGTTCCTCTGTTTGGTCCCATATCATATTCATTGAGCCAAAGGGCTCACTGCAAAAAGATAGAAACTGTTTTTCATTTTAAAGTGATTCTTTTTATTCCAGTAATTCTCAACAGTAGTAAATACTGTGTCACTTATCTTGCAAGAGAGGGACTGCACCGAAACTCATTTAACCTGGTCTGGAAATAGTCTTACCGCTTTGAGGGTATGGATGTTCTACCTTTGCCTCTTCTGTGAACTTCCCTTCTACCTCTTCCTTTTTCCACATAAACCAATAGTTTGTACCAGTTAAATGTCACACTATACACTCCTTTCCTGTGCTCCCGAGCATTTGAGCAGAAATGCCGCTTGAAAGAGCCCCTTGCATGCTGCTAGGCAAGACAGTAGTGCGGGTCACCACAGTAAAGCATGAGATTTTTCAGTTCTGCCACCCTGTGCATGTAGCCCCATTCCATGGTTTCCAGTCAGCAAAGGAGAATTCCCCCAGTAGCTACTAAAACCTTTGTATGACTGCACTGATTCAACTCCGTTAACAGGTGAATTTTCAGCACGTCCAACCACAGACAAAATGCCTTCCACTCTGTGTTCTTATCTGTTACATATTACCAAAATGAGGAGTATTAGTAATGTTGACAGTAGAGCTAGGTCATTCTTGTAGTCTAAGTTCATTACTCCTGCTTTTACATAATGAGTTTTTAGATGAAAATATTTCCACATGGCTACCCAGAAAGGAGACATATTCTTCTTCAGTACACTGGAAATTAACGCGCAGGGCAGCATAGCTTAATGCTGTTCCCAAGCAAGTGTTCCCAGGAGTCCCAGTGCCCCACATGAGCTAATGCAGCACTACTAACGTGCACAGTCATGAAAGAGTAATGAGCTTACAAAATTAACTGAGGCTAATTCAGCACTCAAGTAATTTAAACAAAAGAGGAAAGCTCACTGTGCGGTGGCAGAAAAAAAACCCCATTTCCTCCAAGAAGGAGCAGACTGGCCACAATGATGGTAAGCAGGACTGCCATTATGTCACCTTAGGATACCTAGCAGTCAAACGCATTTTCTGTAAAAAATCATTAATACATTAAAGGAAATTAAGAAGCACTTCTTAGTCCATTTTAAATTGCAAACTGTATGGACAAAAAAAAAAAGGTCATATAGAGAGTTAAACTGTGATGGGAATTAACAAATTTCATTCAGATGGCACATCTCCAGTATATGGCTTGCATGTGACATCACTGTTATCGCCACTTGAATTGTTACAATTGTGTGAATATTTTCTTTTTACATTGAAGAACTTAACTTTCTTGAGGCACAACTTGTTATGATTTTTACATTCGTCTCTTTAGTTGTTCATCTACATACATTCAAATATCCACAAAGAAATCTGAGCAGGGAAACAAAAATAACGATATATACTTAAAATTATTTCTCATTTTTTCTGCTTGTTGTCTGTTTGAAGAATGTTTGCCTGTTCAGACAGATAAGACCCAATGGTTGTGACTAGGCTGAAAAACCACTGACATAATTAATTGTCAATAGATAAATCAAATACTAAGCACAGTTCATTAGTCGTGTGTTCAAATTACTCAGCTAGTCACAGTGGATGTTTTCTAAAAGGTCACGATTAGTTCATGCACAATTTAATAACTAGACAGGATAAGGTGAAGCGGGATGGTGGAGTGCTGTGATCCATTTTCACTAAACACCACAGAGCAGGGATGCACTTTGTGTTTGTAAAGCAACACATACTGACCCCTACTTCACAAATTAAATACTTCACCCTCATAGAGGAAAACGTGCTGCAACATGACCCTCAACTAAGCTGAGAAAATAAATTGTACTGCAGTAGCCTAAGTAAAGTGGAGGCAATTACCACCTCTCAGGAGAGAAGACAAATCACATGCATCTCTGCAGCAAGCGCTATCTTTGATGCATATGAGAGAAGACATATCATGAACAATTTATAGCAGTAAAGCCGGCATCCATTCCCAAGCATTCTGCACTTCAAGTACATTTCCTCTAGAATAAAAGCCATTTAATGTTTTGCTTATAACCTACATTAAGGGGCAAAGGGAAAAATGGTATCAGCCTAAAAGTTATTCTCTGTTCTCACAGCCAAAGCATACAGACAATAAAAAAACGTGTTTTATACAGCTTACATGGAATTACCTGATTTTTATACAACTCTAATCCTCTCAGAAGAATTGCGGGATCAGAGGGTAATTGAGTCTGTATTGTACAACCTTTATAACCTGTATGTGGATCATACACGCCCTGCCCCACCAGTCTGTTAAAAGAGGAATGCGGGGTTTCAGAAGGCGTGGCCTCAGGTATGGGCTTACAGCAAAGTACAACTTAATGAGTGAAACTGGCTATCCTAAACCAAAGTGGGTGATGTCATTTTTACTTGTCTCATGCAGCAATATGCAGAAGGAGCAGTTTACCAATGTGCCATATAACAGCAGCTATATTCAAATATAACTCTGACTTCTAATTACGTCATACAAGTATTGCAAGCAGTTGTATTTTGAGTTTATTTCCCAGAGAGCTAGAACTGTTTGACTGAGGTCGACAGGCACAATAATTCAGTCTTTACATCTTTTCTTTTGTTGCTGTTACAAGGGGATGACAGTGATGGGTTGAATTTTATGACTGCAGGAAGCTTAGTTCTGATATACACTTCAGAGATCCCAGCTCTGATCTAAGGAAAGAAATTGATTGACCCAGAAAAAATAACAGCTTTCTGTCTCTGCTGAATACCAGCAGAGGTATTCAAGCCTTATCCTCTCTCCACATTACCTTTTCATGCAAATAAGCAGTGAAAGATCTGAGGAGCATGTGAAAGTATGCAATGGCAAAGCTAAATAAGTTATTTGTCTCTCAGATAAGAAACATTAATGTAAATAAACACAAAAAGGTACAGAAGGAAAAAACGATGGCAGCTTCAACTAGCACAGTCAGATCCTACCACATGGGACTCGTATCATAGGTATCATTTCTTCTTTGGATGGAATTTTGCTACCACAGCTTCAGCACTAGGGAACAGCACATTCTTCTCAAACTCTGGAAGTGGCAAGAGACAAAACTGGCAGAGCATATGCTACTTCCATGAATGTGCGCTGCATAAAAAGGATGTTACTAACATCTCCCATCTGCACCAGACACATCTTTAATTCATGTGTTCCAGAATTCGTGCAGAAATGAGGACAAGCAATGATTTTTATTATACTTTTATCTTCATTTCATAATTCAGCATTTTAACCCTCAGCCTGTATATTTAAATGCTTAATTCACACATGTATTTTAATTTATGTATTTTAGACTTAAAGTCCTCTAACTGCTCCATTGAGCATCTATTTTTTTCCCTTTTCTTCCAATGAATGAAAACAAATTTTCTAGTTATACAATCCAAGATATACAATGGGAAATGCCAAAAGGCAGCAATGGTATTTACACTACCTGCATCCTCTGCCCCTGTGCTCTGGGTTTATAACACAGCGGAAAAATTTAAAGACTTCCACATGGGAACATGAAGCAACATCCAACTTAGTGCCCAAATAAATGGAAATGTACGAGACCAAAGAGCCTTAAGGGGTACTTGGCCTCCAGTAGGTAGCTCTATAGGGGAATTCTCAGTTCCCAGACCCAGCGTGATTATGGTCCTGTATGTCATCATGATTCATATGCAAGAACAAGTCCTGTCCTAAAAATTCATAGGTAACTGGAATACAAAGTACCCTATTGTTTTATTAGTCTCAGAATACTTGCCAAGAGCAGGTTATGCTTTGTAGTTAGGTGATTTATGCTATTCAATTGCCAATGGAGCAGGAAGGGCAATTTGATGGCTGGACTAGTAAATTTTCAAAGTGACTTTGCAGGCTTGTATTTGTTTTTTTAACTATTCTGTTTCACAGATTGTGTTTATATATATATATATAAAACAATGCTTCTTGTTGTACTTCAGATTAATACATGTAACTGACAGTTTTGGAAGACAATCCCGTTTACTAGCATGGCTGCTCCAAATTCATCATTCTGCAGAGTCATTTCCAGCTGAAGCTAGAGATTGTAAATATTTTACAGCAAAATGATATTTCTACATTTTCTAGGTCACTGCTCCTTTCTGTTCCCAAATCATTAGGAGTAAAAAGCAGACTGAAGGAACTGCGGCATCTGAGGGTGAAGTCCAAAGGAGACTAGTTGTTCTCCACAGCTCGCCCCTGCTCCCACACGCCTCCACAGCACATAAAACATAGAGGTCCTTTACTGGGGAAACTAAGATCTAGGTAGTAAATCTCACTCATTTGCCATGGGGACTTACAAGTACACTTACACACTACAAGTAAGTACTAACTGAAGTATTTTCTTCTACTTAGTCAATTGTCTCTGATTTCCTGATAAAATGGCAAGGTTTCCTCACAATGTTGCTCTCCTTATGCACTATGCTCTCCTTGTTGCTGTCAGCCTACATTACATTTGAATTGAGGGAACTTCCTGCTGTCCATGTACAGCATTCCTGGCTGAAGTCCAGGCTTAGATTTCCAATGCTGACTAATATTAGTAGCATTACAGACTACAAACTCTTTCCCACAACTCATAGTCACCAACTATTATGCACAAAGTGACACATGAATGGTCCTTGAAGTAAAATTTCAGCCATGTAAACAACAAAAGAAATCTCTGCAAAACCAAAGCCCAACTTTCATTTACTTTGTTCTGTCCTTTCACACCTGACAGTTCTTTCCCATTTTTCAGTTTATGTTTTTTAACTCTCCCATCCCTTTCATGTTTCTCTCATTACCGAAACACATTCATTCCTCCAGCAGCAGAGACATCTACCTGCACTGCAGCAAAGGATTGGAATTGAAACAACAAATATGGTGCAGCAACAACCAACTCCAGCTGCAGAGAAGTTTAAACAAGGCCATGCCAGTTCAGGCCACAGAGAAGCATGTAGAAGGGAAGTACTGACATTTCGCTGGGTAGCACTTTTTGGGAATTTGACTCTGAAGCCAGAGATGATGCAATCTCATTTTTCAGCTACGATATCAACAAGGTCAAACCACATTTAATCACTGAAACTGCTGTTAGGCAGTGAAAGCTGGGAGTCTGTGTGTGCCACTCACAGTCCTGCATCTTAATTCTACTCACCTGAACTGCTGGAGCATACTGAGGTAAGATAGAGCTGATTTTCCCATTTATTCTCACTAAACTTTCCCACCACAGCACGTCTATTCTCTGTCTATCACTACATGTGGCCTCAGCCACAGAGCCCTCCCTTCCCATTTAGACCAATGTCCTAAACAGCTGCAATGTTTAGCTGTTTTCACCTCAGCACAGGCATACCTCTCCCTCTGAAGTGCCTAACTGGGCAAACCTCTTATTACCACTATACAGAGGCTCAGAAAGTGTCTGTAATCACCCTTTTGCCTTTTTAATCCATGTAAAATGAAGGCTTTGAAGAGTACATGTGAGCAGCCCCCATCGCACTGTCTGCAGCGATGTGTTCTTTCTGATTCCTGCATTTCAGGGAGCACACGCGCATGCGACAGGGTAGGCGTGTAATCAAGTGTAACCCATGCAAAAGAACTCGCAGCTAGAAGGAGTATATTGTGATGCCCTTCCCCCCCATTCAGGAATTACTATCATCTTACAAGAGCTCTCCCCAAGGGCTGTACGTAGTCATGGTGACAGGACATCACCACCTGTCTACCCTGCGAGGGAGGCAATGAGCCAGAACAGAAAGCTTTGTTTTGCTGCTCAACGCATACAGCACATTTCAAAAAAAAACCCCATCCTAGCAGAAACCAAAGAAAACAAAACCAGTTTTCAAAGTATAAAATACGAAGAAAGTTCCAGGTTTATTAATAAAGGCTTACAAAAATGAATGAATAAAACAAACAGTGGCTTGCAAATGTAGATGAATGGGCATGTTTCATATTCTTCAAAATGCAATTTTGAGCATACAGTCATGACAGGGATGCTTTATGTCCAGAGGCCTAAAATGCAGGCATTGCAGGAACAGATTTTACAGTGGGTCGCGATTCTTACTACAGATTGCATTCATTCTACAGGAAATGCAAGCAGATCATTACATACCATTTGCCTCCAGTTAGTGTCTAGCTTGCAGTATTTTGCCCGTTTATGTGACTGTAAGCTTCAGGTGGCCAAAAATCATGGAGAAACTGGCTAAACTAACTCTCACGGTACCACCACACAGTGAAGGGCAGATGTAAACGGTATAAATCATGACAGAAGCAATTGAAATGCATTCTGACAAAGATAGGAAACAGGCTAAACTGTATGGGAGCAGGACTTCTTATCCCCAGTTTACATGCACCTTGTGGAATCAGGCAGCACGCCATAGCTCTCAGGTGTGCATGTGTGCCCCTACCTTAGCCTTACTTTACACTGCATGAGTCACAGTGAGTATCTCCTCTCTGCCCAGCACAATGGTTATCCTCAAAAAAATAAGTGCAGGCTGGGAGGGATTTTCAGTGTTCAGTAGGTTCTGTAAAATGGATGACTTGACTGGAGCACAAGGACAAATGACAAGCTGCAGAATTCTGCATCTTCTGGTTTAGATTTACCAACAGAGACCATACACAGATTTTCCAAAGGCTGTGCTGCAGTGGGTTGGACATCTATTTCACTGAGTGGGCAGGAACTACTGGACACACAGAGCTCCTGTGGATTAATTCCCATGCACTAGCTTTCCCATCAACGTGAACAATTTCTTTCAGTGTGAAAGATGTTCTTCCATCCTTTACTACATCATTTGCAAACAGTGAACATTTTATCTTTTAAATAGTTTTCAGAGAAGACACTTTTGATGAGGTTTAGAAGAATGCAAAGAGTGGTTAATCAGTCTCAGATGTGTGATTGTCTCAATTTCGACTAATCCTTAACACTGTACGAAAGGGATGGGCATACACACTCTACCTATAGTCACTGTCTTGCCAACATATACATCTCTAAAAAGCAGGCAGAGGCCTTCTAGCATCACTAAAGCATTAAGGCTTTATGTCTAAAACCAAAATTCAGCAAATGCTGAAGGTCACATATGTGAGTGTACACCAAAAGACCCTGATTTTTTAACATCTACAATATAATTTATTGTACAGATAAATTATTATTTTGTATATTTAATTGCCTAAGAGCAGACAGTAAAAGATTCCTGAATGGAAAGAGGAGGTACAAACATAATCGATCATCTGGTAGGTAAGACATACACAATGAGCATTGAATGTTGTACGTCCTAAAAAGTAACCACAGCACAATATTGCCTTATGGCCTACGACATAGTAGGAATTCTAGATGGGCAGATGCTCTAGGCTGGACTCTGGATCACTTTGAAAAAATAATACTGTTTTAAATTATCACTAAGTGACATAATTTGAAAAAGAAAATGAACTATTCAAACTCTTCTAAACACAGGAAGAAAGATCAGTAAAGAAAGTTTGTAGTCTCCTTGACTTCCTCTGCAGAGGAACCAAAACCTAGCAGTGAATTTTATCTCGCTGTACAAGATTTTTGGGTTTATTTGTAGTTAATACGTTCATAAGTTTAATCCACCTGGAACTATTACTGCATTTGATCTTCATCTAAGTTTTAAAGTACGCTTTCATAAGATACTGCGTAACAGCTTCATCATTGGTTGACTACAAGTTAAAGTGGAAGTAGCATAGAGCAAGTAACAAAGCAAATGTAAAGCCCAAATGGCATCCATCCATGGATAAAATTGTCCACGTACATAACTGTCAGGAAATTATGGCCATGAAAGAAAAAAGTAAGTTCTTCAATATGTTTAACAATTCCTCTAGAATGCAAACAGCACTTTTCTTCTTGCATGGACTATCACTACTGTGGTACAAACCAGCATCATAATATTAGTTTAATGGGCGACTAATTTCAACAGGGTGAGGAAATCTTGGTCCCTGGCAAGAACTTCCAAATTGTTACCACCCTTCATGTGCATTGTTACTCGCTTTCATTCCACTTAAAATCCCTGTTTAGTCATGACTTGTGGAAACTTTTTATAAAATTAACAGTAAAACATTTATTCCACTTGAATAATACATGTATTTTGAGCTACTCAGTTTTCAGGCAAATTACTGCCAAGACTTTGGTTCAGTTCATTTTAAAATTAAATATTGTTTGCTAATCCAAATTCTATACATGGGATGTGATTTTGAATAGAAATTCATACTGCACCTGTACCAGTCACAGTATTCTGCATCAATTTTTGGTGTAATATCTCAATACAAATATTGTCTCAAAATGCTTCATACAGTGACACTGAGTATCAAATGAAATAAATCAGAGAGTATAAAGATGTTTCTACGTCATTTAGGACAAGTCTGATCTCACCTGTCAAGTTGACTCATCCAGATAAGGCAACAGGTTTATCAAGAGACAGTTGCCATCAGAAGCAGGTAGCAAGTTCAGTTTTGCATTAATCAAAAGAAGAAAAATAACTTCAAAAATAGCAAGTCACTATCTACAGTACACTACGTAGTTTCTTCTGCTGTTATTATTGAGCCCATGTAACAGAGCCATACCATACATATTTCATGGATGGATTTCATGCAGTTTCAGTAAATCCTACTACTTGACGAGCTAGAAAAAGACAAGGTCCTTCTCCGACACTTTTATATTGTAGGCATCTTCTAGAGACAGTGTGCTTAATAGCATCTGGCCCACAGAATCGGCAAACTATTTGGGAAAAAAGTCACTATTTTCATTTATCTGTTTTCTTAAAGGAGAAAGGGTACAGAATAAAAAAAAGTGCTGAAATAAAATTAGTCACTAACAAGCTAGTGTAGGAATACTAGTAAAATCTGAACGGCATTATCTAAACAGTATACTGCAAATTGTACTTCTAATCTAGTGCTTTTTTTACAATACATCATGAATATCTGAGAAAAGGAATAAATTAATACTCCTACAGCTGGAGAGGAAAAACCAGTATGGTTCTTGCACTTAGCTTTAGACCCAAGCTCAGATATCCTGCAAATAGAATCTACAGTAAGAATTAACATACAACTCATAATACACTTCAGACTCACACTACTTTAATTTCAAAGGACTTTGGGGGGACTGTGTGATACGCGTACTCAAGATACATAGCCTCTAATCCAAGTCAATTGTATTATAAGAGGACAAATGCCATCAAGAATATCTCTGACAGAATAATAAACAGATGATAACCATCCAATCTATTCAACCATCTCATATGTTATTTGCAAAGAAATTAACACACAATACATGGAAGCAGGTCACAGATCAACTTGCAAACCTCATCTGAAAAAAAGGTCTTTTAAATTGCACTAAAATAGTATTGTTGCTACAGTGCTTCTCACATATATTCTACGTTTTTACTTGATTTTTCAGTCCAATTACTTAAGTAATAATTCACAAAGACGTGATGTTTGATTCCCTTCCCTTTCAAATTCTAATTCCAGAAACAGAATTTGAAGGTCAATCTAAGTTATTTTTGGATTCTCTATTCACTTTGATTGAAACATTTTCTTGCCCACAAGATATAATTTACCTATCACTCTCCTGAAGGAAATTATTAACTTGGCATCTCTCTTCCCTGTTTACATGCTGGTCTCTACTTCACTCCACAGGAACCAGCTATTCTCTTTTTAATAAAATCTGAGACAAATTGTGCTAAATGGTATCTAACTTTGCAGTTGGTTTATATTTCAGATACCAAAAATGGGCTTCTGTGACCAAATGCCACTTTTCCAACTGTACTAGTTGTTCCAAGAAAAAAAGTGACCTCTACCTACAATTCCTATCTGGTGTAGAAGACATATGCACTCGTGTGCAATTGTTTTAATTCAGAATGACAGTATGAGATTAAGAGATTATCACAACTACTTTACACATAGAATCATAGAATCATAGAATCATCGTGGCTGGCAAGGATCTCCAGGGTCATCAAGTCCAACCTTTTCTCCTAGTGTCCAGCCGCTAGACCACATCCCTAAGCGCCACATCCATCCGTTCCTTAGTTCCTTAAACACCTCCAGGGATGGTGACATCACCACCTCCCTGGGTAATCCATTCCAGTATCTAATCACCCTCTCAGTAAAGAATTTCCTTCTAACACCCAATTAACATCTTGTTACATTGCACAGTTACTCACATGACACAGCTAATCTTGGTACATAAACAAAAGACATCCTGGGATAATACTTTGATAAATGCTAGCAAGAGTTAAATTCTATTTTCATTCTTGGACTGTTGAGTCACATGGCTACTGTTGAACATGTTCTTTGCCTCAAGCCTTAAGCTTTTCGTTGTAATATGTCTTGATCTATGAAGGAGTGATGAATAAAATATCTGGGAACTATTTCTTCCCTCATGGTACAGTGGGGAAAAGAAGGGAAAGTAAGATTCAGTGTGCATAGTGTGGTGAAGTGAAATAATCCTGTGCACAAAGTAAAATGAAAGCAGTGTCATCAAAAGTGCTAATTATTCCTTTACTACAGCATTACTTAAATTGAAACACTGGAAAATTCAGACGGAAGAAAGACCCATTTCAGTTTTCAGTTATGTTGTTTTAAAGAAACTAGCCATTTGCCACAAATGAGGTGAACTGCAAGTAGGTCTTCATTAGGAAGCCAGGGTGCATTTTAACTTGCTAGAATCACTGAATTGATGATGCTGGCTATGAACAGGCATCACAAACAGGGAAGGAGCAAAATTTTCAACAGTCTCACCATGCCTAATGTTTGCCCTAGCTTACCACACGTGAGCCTGAAATGTTTACACACTCTCAACAAATGACAGCTCAAATCTAAAAAATAAAACAGTACCAGCTAAGTGCAAGCTGCCACCATGACACTAAACATCACTTTCATGTTTAGTCCCCCTATGACCAATTGTGATGTCAGCATTTTACCACTTGCTCTGACACTTTTGACTAACGGTTAAACAGTAAGTCTTTTCAGTGAAGACGAGAACTATTCAGCTGTTTATGCATCACTTTACCAAACTGAACAGCTTTCTGGGAATACGGTATGACTAACATGAGGTAAAGGAAGGGAGCAGCTTTATGTCACCACATTTCAGATTAATCTCATGTTTAAAAATACGCTGTGTTTTCAGGCACAGTCCTGTTCTTTTCATGGTGGCCAGTCCTGTGTAAAACTGCACTACAAAGGAGACCAAATTATGGAAGACTCTAGATCAGTCCTGTCTAAATACAAGTGTTATGTTGTTTCCATTTTCAGTGAAGAATCTCCTTAAAATTATTTGTCCAGAGCCTGTTAAAGTAAATCAAAGTAAGTGAAAACCAGAATTGTGATAGGTGAACAGCCAATAAAAAAACGCCCCTTGTTTCATGATAGGATGCAAGAAGGGCAGTCTAAAATTTACCTGATCCAATCGACCATCAGGGTGAAGTACAGCAAGCAGAGCTTGTGCATAAACAAGATGACCTAGTTTTCAACATCTGCAAGTTTTAGCTTGAAGCTTGCTTGTTACTTCAAAAGGCAATTAAAATTTAAACAAATGTGAAAAACATACTCTTATTTTCACTCAGTTTCTGTGAAAAACAGTTATGCATTAACCAGTACTCAGTGTCATATCAGAATTCAAAATAACAGAGGTTATAGAAGTTCGTATGAGAGTAAAGCAAATCACAGGCAGATACTAAAACTTATGCAGAAATATATCACAACAGTAGAGGTAAACAATTCAGGAGGCTTAGGTGGGTAACTCCTTTCAAACCATAAACATCTTTTACATAGAAGTGTAATTCCACAAAAGATTCTTCAAGTAGGAAGAAGCAAGCTCTGAGCTGCTGCACAAAGTGACCTGCATGTTTTTGTAAGGAATTTATTAATAATGCAGGTGCTCAACTAGCAAAAGAGACACATGTCACATGAAAGGTGGCTTTTAAACATCTGGAAGTATTTACATATGCAAACTTATTTCAATTTTTTTTTTCTTCAATTTGTAATTTTTTTATTGAGCTTGCATCTGCTCTTATTTAACTATGCATTTCAGGGTGGATTTACTGCTGTTATTTATTGATTGTGTTATTTATTACAAGCTGAAAGGCAATACACAAACCAAAACAATTTCTGTTCCAAAGAGCTTGTAAATGAAAAATAGCAAATGTTACCCCAATCTTTAAAAAGGGAAAGAAGGAAGACCCGGGTAACTATAGACCAGTCAGCCTCACTCCATCCCAGGAAAGGTGATGGAACAATTTGTTCTAGACGCTGTCTCCAGGCACAGATCTGGTTAGCAGATCAAGAGAGGTTCTTCTTCCCCCTGTACTCTGCCCTGGTGAGACCACATCTGGAGTATTGTGTCCAGTTCTGGGCTCCTCAGCTCAAGAGGCAGGTGGAGCTGCTGGAGACAGTTCAGCATAGGGCAAAGAAGATGATAAAAGAGGTGGAGCACCTCCCTTATGAGGAGAGGCTAAGGGAGCTGGGTCTCTTCAGCTTGGAGAAGAGGAGACTGAGGGGTGACCTCATTAATGTCTACAAATATTTGAGGGGTGGGTGTCAGGAGGATGGAGCTGGGCTGTTCTCGGTGTCATGCAGTGATAGGACGAGGGGCAATGGTTGTAAGCTGGAACATAGGAGGTTCCACATCAACCTGAGAAGGAACTTCTTCCCAGTGAGGGTGACAGAGCACTGGAACAGACTGCCCAGGGGGGTTGTGGAATCTCCCTCACTGGAGATATTCAAGACCTGACTGTTTAAGTTCCTGTGTGACTTGGTTTAGGTGATCCTGCTGTTGCAGGCGGATTGGACTAGATGATCTTTCGAGGTCCCTTCCAATCCGTAGTGATTCTATTATTCTATGATTCTATGACTCCAAACACACTAATGGGCATTAGTGCACCTGTTTCTCAAGGAAGCCAAAGAATCCAAGTCATTTATACCTCTGCGTCCTGAAAAATGTTCTGGAAGCAAAGGTGCCAGAACTTATAATATGGTATACTAACTATTCCCAAGGAAGTACAGCCCCTCCCTGTCATTACTTCAAAGGATGGCTTTTTAGATAAAGCAAAAATGCTGAAGTCAAAAGGAATGTATTCTTTTACAAACTCCTCTGCAGAGCTTCAGACCTCTGGCCAGGACTGTTACATATGTTCCTTACTTCATTCTGCATAGAGAGCCCAGATGTCGCCACTTATATGAACACATTTTTAAGATCTATGTAAACTAGTGTTTTAGACTACATTTTTTCCTAATTTATGACAGACAAAGTATTTTTATAAAAACGTGGCATCTTACAGACAGGCACATGATTCTATCAAAGCTTCAGATTTCTGCTTCCATAGCATTCATAAATTAACTGATAAATTAAAGATGAAGGGTGAAAAATAGAGTAGTCACAGGAAATTAAGTCTATGTTGCCATTCTCTGCTAACGTGCACTGAAAAGCTCAAAGATTATTCAACAGAAGTAAATTATCTAACTATATAAATATCTGATCTTGGATACAAGTGCATAGAAGAGAGGTTGAAGTTGCCATTGGTGCATAAATTAGTATTTCTTCTCTGTATGTTTATGTATTTCTATCCTTATATTCCTCATAAAACCACTGTTCAAATTTGCCTAAATTTTTATCACAACTTTCTTTGACCTTTTTCTTTTACTAATACAGACCTTTTTCAAAGGATGAAAGAGAACAGCCATATGAATTTACACTGGTTGCGTTGACACTGAATTTGAGTAAAATCAATGAATGGAAGGAAAGACTGCAATCAGTTTGGTAATAGAGATAGAATAACTGAGGATTAGCTAGCACACTGTTTTCCTCCTAGGACAGTACCTCTGGGCAGATGGTTTGGCAAGCCAGTTTGCTCCATCCTGATTCTCCCCAGACAAGGAGACAAGTGATTCATCCCTCACGGCAGATAAGCTGCTGACATTTCCGTCTGTGTTTACTGGGTTAGCTGACAAATTGTTGAAATGATCCTTGTATATCGTCCATCTCCTATTTACATTAGAGCTGGGAATTAGCAGGTGAATGCTTTCTGCTACAGTCTGGAGACACAGCATTTTCAGAGTATAAAAGTTAAGCATGTGTACTAAAATCTATGAACAGCAAAACTCAGTTTCACCAAAAAATTAGGAAGTTCTGTGAAATAAAAGGCATCACAGTCATATGATACATATTAATGTCACAGAGGCTATTTATCAAAGAAAGCAAAATACTTGTTTGATTATCCTAAAGTACTGAAAAAACTTATGAGGAGGTGAACAAATCTTGCTCCATAAAAACATTACATCAAACCTCTTTTTTTAACTTCAGTGGCAAGCACTGAAATTCTAGAAGCGAAAGAATTTTGAACTCTAAATTTTCAAAATAAAATGCACCTTTTTAAAGCAAATTACTCTCTTAGGTAACTCTTGAAATGTAAGAGTCAGATCCACAAGTTCTGTCTAGCTATGAAAAGGATATGTTATAAATGTTAATTATGACTGTCAGCGCTATAAATTTTAAGCAAATTAATCTTGAGGCTGCTCAGCTGTACAACACACAAACCCCTTTGCTTTTATATAGCATTATACCAATAAATCTTCCTAGGATGGGTCTACTGGATACGGAGAGAATGAGGAGAGGCTCTGCAGAACAAAAACAGAATAAAACCAGACTACTAGTGCTCTAAGAAGGGGGAAAAGCAATCACTAACCAATCTAAAACACAAAGATGTGAACTTCTGAAGCCACTAGACTACATAACGTGGCAGAAAATACATGGAAAACCTTCTGTTTAGTAGCTGTTTATTAAATTGTAATTGTGTTTTAATATTCAAGAAAAAATCTTCACATTTTATACCATGATTGTATTTTTTCTACATTATTATGAGACATAATAAAGGTAAGAGCTGACAGGATATTTAGCTGTGGATTCTCCCTTACTGGCCCTCAGCCATCACCTTTGGGGAAGCCATGCTGACTGTCCCTAATAACCCTTTTGTCCTTGCTGTGTCTAGAGACATCATCAAGGATAAATTGTTCCATCACTTTTCATGGGATGGAAGTGAGGCTGACCAATCTATAGTCACTTGGTTCCTCCTTTTTGAAAACTGGAGTGACAATTGCTATCCACCAGTCCCTAGACACCTCTCCTGATTCCCATGACTGACTTACCAAATGATGGAGAGTGGCCTAGCCATGACTTGCGCCGTCTCCCTTAGCCCATCCCATCTGGGCCCATAGATTTTTGTCCATCCATTTTGCTCAACTATCCCTAACACTATAAAATTTTTGCTGAATAATTACAACGTACATAAGAACTAATTGTAATACCCATATTGTAGGTGTAACTAGTACCTGTAATCTACCTGATAAGGAACAAAAATACCCTAAGAAGCAGAAATAGAATATCCTTTAAATGAATTCATATCTCCAAATATTTTATTTTTAGTATATAAATAAGAAATTAGACTACACAAATAATTCTTTATGGTACCAACATTGATCAAAACTGTATTATACCTTTAAATGTTGATTCAAGAAATTCGTGTGGCAAATATTTCAACCATTATTCATTTCAAATATTCTCCTATTCACTATTAATGATTTAAATATACCACAGGCTTCTGAAATTTCTACAGACAAGATAAACCAAAATCTTCAGGAGAAGACTATGGACATTGTCTACCTGGACTTTAGTATGGTCTTTGACACCATCTCACACAGCATTCTCCTGGAGAAGCTGATGAATCATGGCGTAGATGAATGTACTCTTCACTGGGTAAAACATTGGCTGGATGGCCATGTCCAGAGAGTTATGATTAATGGGGTGAAATCTAGTTGGTGACCGATCACCAGTGGTGTCCCTCGGGGATCAGTTTTGGGGCCAGTTGTGTTTAATATCTTTATTGCCCCCTGGACAAGGGGATTGAATGTACCCTCAGTAAGTTTGCAGATGACACCAAATTGTGTGGGAGTGTTGGTCTGCTTGAGGGTAGGAAGGTCCTACAGAGGGACCAGCATGGGTTGAATCAATGGGCTGAGGTCAACTGATGAGGTACAAAAAGCCAAGTGCCAGGTCCTCGTTTTCTGTCACAACAATACCAGTCAATACTACAGGCTCGGGGAAGAGTGGCTAGAAGCTGCCTAACAGAAAAGGACCTAGGGATGCTGGTGGACAGCCAACGTACTATGAACCAATAGTGTGCCCTGGTGGCCAAGAAGGCCAGCAGGATCCTGGCTTCTATCAGGAATAATGTGGCCAGGATGAGCAGGGAAGTTATTGTGCCCTTTTTCTCAGCACTGGTGAGGCGTCACCTCGAGTACCGTATTCAGTTCTGGGCCCCTCTCGATAAGAAGGACATTGAATTGCTGGAATCTATCCAGGTGAGAGCTACCAACCTCGTGAGGGGTATAGAGAGCAAGTCATATGAGGAAAGGCTTAGGGAACTGGGTATGTTTACTTTGGAGAAGAGGAGGCTGA
The DNA here is from genome assembly GCA_013400115.1 of Rhinopomastus cyanomelas. Lineage (NCBI taxonomy): Eukaryota > Metazoa > Chordata > Aves > Bucerotiformes > Rhinopomastidae > Rhinopomastus > Rhinopomastus cyanomelas. The sequence continues at coordinate 2,634 of VXBP01006199.1, read as the reverse complement.
GGGGAGACCTCATTGTCCTCTACAAGTACCTGAAAGGAGATTGTGGAGAAGTGGGTGCTGGCCTCTTCTCCCAAGCTATTTGCAGTAGCCCCTGAAACTAAACAAAAGTTAACACCCTGCTGAACTACATCAGGAGCCGCATCACAGCTATATAGCCTCAAAATCCTCCTCAGTTTTAATGAACTGCAGTCAGCAATGGACCAGTCAGAACTTCACTATTCATGAGATAGCACCTAATGGACCAGAAGTTAGTTTCAGTAAATTTTTTATAAGGGAGGAGATAAAATCAAAGTTAATCCCAGTGAAGACAGAAAGAAACAGCAAGAAACACAGGGAATTTCACACGTGTATGACTTTATATCTATAGAGGTGGATGTTCCTTTGTACTATAAATTTTCAGATGCTTGCTCCAATTAAGTTAATTTCTTAGTTTTTATAGCATTTAATGGTTTTTTACTTTAAAAAGAATTATCCAGATCCCTTCCTCTTCTCCCCTTCCCAAGCCTCAAATACTAATATCCTATATTTCCCCTCATTTTTGACAGAAAAGGAAGAATAATTTACCTAATTCAAAAAAATGCCTTTCATCGTGTCTTAAAAAGAGAGACTTCAAAAGACAAAACTGAATCTGGCAGAAACCGAACATCTTTTTATGTTTAATAAAATGGAGTCTTGCAAGTAAATTCAATTTGTGGTCAAAAGACACACAATGTTTCCTTCAAACACATGGTAGGATAGCTCAAAGTGCCTGTAAAATGTGCTCACTGATGCAAATGCTTAAAACATTATCCACTGCCAGTAGCTATACCACTGGCAGCAGACTACAAGTGCAGAAAATTTCAGTCTACTATGGCAGAAAACTGACACTGTACAGATGCTTGCGAGGCAGAAAAGCCTAGCAAAAAGAATGAAATGTTTTTTAATAAATACAGAGGTAAAGATCAGGTTTCAGATAAGATTTTATGAGAGTGAAAATTTTATCTCACAGGGTTGATAATGATGCATGAAAATAGTTAATAAAATTACATTTCAAATAGGTTTTTACCTATCTCTGTACTATTGGGCCCTTAAGATCTGAAACAGAGAAACCATGTTAATGCAGCCACCTGTCTGTGATCACTAGTAGAGGTCCTGGTTTTGAATGTCTCAGTGCATTAAATATCTCACACTGTCTGCACACGTTTCTGTCAAAGCTGCCTATATTAATTGAAAAATGTGTTGTGCAAAGATTTTATTAGGCTATTTGTTCCTTTTAGTGTCACATCCCAGTACCAGATGAACATTTCCCATCAACTGCTGACAGACTTATGCAGGCTGAAACTAGAGGACTTATTTCATAGATCTGTATGGAACAGTAGTGTAATGGTGGAAAAGATAACACAATCCACAGGTCTAAGAACAATTCAATAAGTTTATAAGGAAGCATATGAGTACAGGATGCACTGCTGCTCTAAAGATAGATTCCACTGCAGCTTCTTTCCACATTTCAAACTCATTAAGCACAACTGCTTTTTATATGCATATGTAGCTATTGTGGTTGGGTTTTTTTTCCCCACCATATTATCTGAAGGTAAGAAAAATCACAGAATCATTTAGGTTCAAAGGGATACCTTGATATCATCTACTTCAAACTCCTAGGTCACGCAGGATGGGACCTTGTAAGATCATGCAGACCAGGTTGCCCAGGTGCACTTTCAATATCTCCACAGATATAGGCTCCACAGCCTCTCCAGGCAACTATTTGACCATCGTCACACAAAAAGGTTTTTCTTCAAAGAAAGTAGTTGTTCAGAAGGAATTACAACTATTATAATTGGTGTTTGCAATTTCCTGTCCTACCAGTAGGAACTACTGACAAGAATCCAGTTCCCTCTTCTTACTTCTCTCCTAGCAGATCCCCATTGAACTTTCTCTTCTCCAGACTGAAAATGCCTGTTCTCCCAACCTCTCTTGATATGACAGATACCCTTCTACGGACTCACTGCAGGAAGTCTTACTATTCATAATGCCATATTTTGGTGTGAACAGAAGAACTTTGGGGTCTTTGTTCACGGGGAAACATTTGTGGATCATGGCTTGTTAGACTCAGGTGGGTTGCACCTATCTAATAAGGGTAAAAGGGCACTAGGCCACGAGTTGGCAGGCCTCATCAAGAGGGCTTTAAACTAGGATTGAAGGGGGAAGGGGATGGTACTCGAGCCTCCCGTGAGGCAGTAGTGGATGGTGTATCCACTCTGGAAACCAATATCTTTAAACTAGATTTGAAGGGCAGTGGGATGGTTGATGGGCGAGCACCAGTGGGGCAGAGCTCTGATCTTAAGGAAGAAGAGGTGAGCTCTTGCTATCGCAGGGTGAGATCGGAGCGCTCGGCTCGCTCCCTGAAGTGCCTGTAGCACGCAGTATGGGGAATAAGCAAGAGGAGTTAGAAATCTGTGTCCAGTCAGGCGGTTACGATTTGGTGGTGATTANAGAGCCCACTAGGAGAGGAACACTGCTGGATCTTGTCCTCACCAACAAGGCAGGTCTGGTTGAAGCAGTGAAGGTTGAGGGTTGCCTTGGTTGCAGGGACCATGAAATGGTGGAGTTCAGTGGTCTTGTTTGGTAGGGACAGAACAGCTACCAGAACCACAACCC
>VXBP01006198.1:0-13216 GCA_013400115.1 Rhinopomastus cyanomelas | reverse complement strand
TTTGTCTTATATGAAAATAGAATTTTCATCTATTCTCAGCAAATTATGTTAACAGAAAAAGTCACAGAACATGAAGTTCATAGTACAGGGAGTCAGAGTTGTCAACAGTTCATTCTTAATAAATACATCATAATCATTCTTCTAGGCATAAGCAGTGGCAGCCATCAGGTGTTCCTAACTGTCATGTGAAAGAAAGACAAAAATGCACTTTGGGCTTTTATACTAACAGCAGCACATAAGCTACGGGTACTGGGCTGGTGGTGTGGAGGACTAGGGGCCGGTGAAATGGACAGCAGATCATGGTCTAGAGGATATCAGTTCTGACAGGTAGCAGAAGACAGGGAGTACTCAGGAGAGTCTTTGTGTAGCCTGTTATCACAGACAGCCTGTTAAGCGGGATAGCTCTGTCTGTAGTTGCCTTTTATCAACTGAGATCCCCCTAATATTGGTTTTCTGACTGAGGGTTTTCTGACTGACATTTTTCAGCATATTTGGTGGCCCTAAACACAGTCCTTGTTTTCACACCTTTCCTTGTTAAACCTGAACACATTAGCATTTTTACAACTAGTTGCAACACCCAAGTGCATTTGCATTACAGTGCAGATTTCTGTCCTGTGCTGTTGAATATGAGTGCTGAAGAGAGCTTAGCTTCTTCACTCCCAGCTTACCTGGAGGCAGCCTAGATAGACACAGTTACTTATAACTCAGTTTTTAAGAGGTGCCAAGAAACTGTAGCTCCCACCAACAGGCTGCTGTTTAACTCTATGCAACTGTTGCTTTTATGAGAAGGAAAATTCAGGGTTTATGCAGTTGTGCTGGCTTGGAGACCTATATTAACAGAAACCAGAACCTAATGCAAGAATAAACTGTGTATAAGGAGTGTGGAGGTAAGAGTTACACTTCTGAGTACACACAGAAGAAAGAAGTTATTTTGAAGTTATTTAGTCTTGGAATTTACCAAGACTAAAACATATCTGACTAAAACTATTTGCTTTATGAGATAAACAACTGGACTTGGGGACAAAGATAGAGCAGATGTTTTTCACCTATTCTACTTTAGCATGGATTTTGACACTTTCCACAATATATTGTGCAAGTTGGAATGCTATAATCTGTTATAATCCATGGAAAGCCAACCAGCTAGACAAAATATCTGATGGGATTATTGGTTTCAAGGAGTGGTGGCAAATAAATTGCATGCTGCCTAAAACCTGGTAAGACATAGTTTATATGTGTATACCGTGATGCATCTTTTTTGACATCTTTCTCAGCTTCGAAGGGGAGTGAAGGAAAACTTGCTTCTTAAACTGACAAGTAACACCAAAATGGGGGAAAAGCTGATGCAGGGTGGAGACACAGGACATTGTGCAATTCATCACAGAGTCATGCCAAGCACTTCCTCTAGGAAAGCAGAACTCTGGGAAGTAATCCAGTCTGGGATGGAGAGCAGCTCTGCAGATAAGACCTTGGGGCAAAGGGACACAGAATAGAACTGCTAAAACTGCCATTTGTTTTCTGATTAGCAGCAGTTTGTTTACCTTGGAAAAATTAACACTCATTTATTCATACTTATTTAAACATATAACCATTTTTTCTTTGACTCCTTGTTTCACCTTGAAGGACCAAGCAGCAGATTTTCTTGATTTACACAAGGGAATTATATAGTCCTATTTTCCATTACTATGTATTTCTGAGAGACAAAGTCTGTTTTCTTATAAGGCCTTTGGAAGTGAGGCCATCTAAAGAAGAGCTTGAGGCCACAGTCAGGAGACTGGTGGGGTACATTCACTGTGAGGAAGCAGCAGTGTGATCTGCGATTGCTTTGACTCCGTCTAATGAAGTTGGAGAAGGCAGGTGAGCTTTCATACTGGAATCTCTGCATGTTTGGATAGTAGGGAAATAAAAAGTGATTAAGGTGAGATGGCAGATATCTCAGTGGCATCTAAAAGACCATAACTGGCTTCTGACAAAGGAAAAAAGTAGAGATCCTCATTCCCTCTCTCAGGCACTGGCCTTGTCCTCACTCAGATGACCAGCAGCAATGCCATCTCAAGGAGTGTATTTGTTTTTTTTAAAAAAAACCTGTCCCCTACCAAGTATATTTTGTAACCTTATAATCCCTTGTAGTTAATGTCTGTAATGTTGGCTATTAAAGTCTCGGCAAAACTTGTTCGTGAGCATAACTTGAGCTGACAAGGAAGGCTGTGTTTTCCTTGGCTTTGCTAAAAGTCAGATAAAGTGATTTTGATTAACAAAGGCTGTGAAGTGTCATAGAGGTAATGGCATCCTGAGAGGAAGGGCATATCAGTTAGATTTAACTCCTCTGTGGAAAGTAGTTAATAAATAAAATCTCAAGATCTCCTGACAAAACATTTTCTAAGAAATGTAAAATTATAGGTGTATGCTTGACAGTAAAATTTATACTAGAAGCAGTAAAAAGAACTTTATTAACGTAAACAAGTCAAGTATCATAATCCCTTTCAGAACTCCTAAGACTCTCAATAAGATTAACTCTGTAGAAGAAAGATATCTTGCATATAATTTAATGGCTGAAGAGACCCTTGTCAGCATCTTTTTAAATAATACTTCTTCTCAAAACATATTAGAAGGATTTCTACAAGTTCTACTGGTGTAATGCAATTAGCACACTGGCTGAATATTTTCCAAGGTTTTGGATGAGAAAGGGAATGTGTAGGAAAGGGTTAATTTTTTAAGGCTAACTCAGATCCTCAATTATTTATCACATATCATGAAATTTGAAGGGCATTAAATGAAGACAGCTGTACTGGCTCCTGTGTCAGGTTACTGTCTGACACCCAAATAACAGAGAAAGATCACTTCTTCATGTCTTTGCCACCACACATTGTATGCCTGGTGCAAGTTGTCAATAACTGTTGGATGGGTTTTTTCCTTCCTGCATGCTCATCGGTAACTTCAAACAGTCCTAGTAGTACAGAATCAATACCTTAGTGCCAGCAGCCATGGCAAAACTGTTATCATTATTGTGTTTACCCTCGATTAGGTTACACTCTTTCCTCCCAAAGCCTCTAAAAGTTCCAGCAAGTGCACACATCTCCTTGGCAAATACTTTCTGCCTTCTAGAGGTATCAAACATTTTTCATTTTCTTTCCCCTCATGGGAGGGTGTTAAGGCTAAGCAAGTAATTGAGATAAAACAGACAACAAAGGAAAAAAACCATCCTATCTTTAATTAAATGACATCAGGATACTGTTTCAAAACACTAGTGATTATTTAATTGTCACCTGACCTTCTAAAACCAGAAAAAATTAAGCTAGTAAGTTAAAACAATCATGAAAAACTTTGGATCTGCTATGACAGTAGATAATAAAACTTTCCCATGATTTTCTTATCTTATCAGAAAAAGCATACACATGTATGCTTGTCACAGAATACCTAAGACAGAACCATAAAAAGGTGTGATTTTTTATAGATGCATTTAACTTACCCTTTAATTAATCAGCTGAATGCCTCATTTTTACTTCAACTCATTCAGCACTTCTGGCTTTGTTGTGTCATTAAATATGACATTTCCACATTTGGAAAAAAATGTCAAGCTATAATGATACACCTACTGCAGCTTACTGCTGCTACTAAACAGAAATCACAGTTGACTGACAGCTTGAATCTCAAAAGGAACAATTTTCAGTAAATACGAAATACATAACTTTCATTAGTGGCTTTAAAATATTCAGAAAAATGTGAATTGAATTTTTTCCTATATTTCTCTCTGTTTCACGAATTATTAATCTTTTCTCTGTTAGTTGACATGTGCTTTTTTGAAGGTATTTTTATTTTTTAAAATTTTATGGCACCCCATGATCACCACAGACGTAATAACTCTTCATAATTTGTCTCAAGTAAAGGAAGAGTCACTAGTAAGGCAAAGTGCAGACATTAAGCACAGTCTGTTCTGAAAGATCTATTCATATTACCTCTTTTCAGTTCGTAGAGTCAATGGGCAGGTGGAAAGCATGATAAAGAAATTTTAGAAAAGAGTACTGCTCCTAGTTAACAGTCATTACAATTCTTGCTATAGGAATTTTACTCTTTGTGCTTTTGGGATTATTATTTCTTTTATAACAAAAGAAAGATAAAACCCTGAGGAATATATCAGTGAAAATAATACAGTTGATCTAGATCTAAGATTATGTTTTCAGAGATGGGTAACTTCACCTGGACAACTAAATCTCCAATCAAGCTGAGGAATAAGTTTTCCTCAGAGGTTTGTGTGCTTAAATGTGAATGTTCTTATACATTTGATGATCATGTAAGACTAGAATTAAAGTTTTGCGCTAGTAAAACACTTCCATAAATAAACAAATAGTGCTGATGAAGAACTTGCTTTGTGCAACAACAGAATTTGTACAAATCTGGTTTATTAGGCTTCTCTTGAGACATGTGGGAAATTAAATATCAATAAAATGTCAATCAAAAAAACTTTCCTACCATAGTACAATCATTATGATGTTTGAGATTTTTAAAAAAAATATTGTCAACAGTTTTTGTCAATATCTGAAAGAGACTAACATCTTAAAATTATGTTTCGTTTTCAAGGAAAAACTAATTTTGAGATCATAAGAGCACACATAGATTAAAAAATTGATTTAATTATCAATTATATTTTTTCCTTTCATTTTTATTTTAGAAGTGTGTGAGAGAACATTTAACTCATAGATTAATTACTGCTTTAATGAATTGATACAGTTTGGGAAACCTTCCTCACTAAAAAGATTTCTCATCAGGTCTATATCTGACACTGCCACTAATGACTAAACTCAATTGCTTATGAAAAGCTTCTGTGATCTTTTGAGAGAAGCACAAACTGTTCTACCAGGCAGTCATTCCTCAGTGAGGTGCTGGGACTGATAGCTTTTTTTCCCCTTACTCTACTCTTCCGGGTATACAGAGCTTTTAGGAGTACTTAATGTGCGTGGACTTCTTCACCTATTACCTACCAAGCAGGTCTAGTGATGTATTTTGGCACATGCTCCAAGTGTTCTTAGCATTGTCCCTGAAGCAACATAATACTGCTAAGCAATAGTATTTTGAAGACAGCCAAGAGCCATCACTTACAGCATTGTTCTTATTTACAGTACAGCTGAGTTTATTCCAAGTATAGCTAAACTCCACCAGGAGTTAGGTTTGAGCACTAGTTTATCTTTCTGTCTTTTTTTTTGCTCAATGTACTTCCTTGCTTGAATTCCTTGTTTCTACTCAACACTGTAGGTCATTCGCTTCTTGAAAAATATATTGAATTGTACCCAGTAATCTCAGTAGATAAGTTCCCAGATAGATACATATAGAAGAAACTCATATTTCTCTTCAGAGGGAAGGCAGAGAGCATAAAAGATAAAAGTTTCCTCTGTAATTTACTAGGACAGCCAAATTTTACAGATATTCATGCCTAAGACACTAACATTCTAAATTTTGGAAGAAGTGCATTGAAGGAGACTAGTCTATAAATCTTTTCCATATAAAATTCTATAAACTATCTTTCTACTGCTGTAAAGGGATTTGCGTGTTAATATACACTTAGCTACAATAAATACAACATTTATCATAATATCAGAGTAATTCCAGTGGCTGGAGACATGAAGATATCTGTTCTGTTAAAAGGAGAAATTGTCAGTGCAGAATGAAAGGAATTCAGGAAGAAAATTTATGTCATTGTAAACATTGCTTTCTGTGAGATTATGCATTGTGTGATCTCCTTCAGACATGTGAAAAGACAGGAATAAATGCAGCCATTATAATATACTGCATAAAAGAGCTCTACTGAGAAGTTTTGTATAAATCTTCCAATCTTTAGAAATTTTGATAACAATATTTTTCTTTTCCATTATGTATATTTTTTAATTAAGTATCACAGAAAAACATTGTTTAGGTAGAAACCTAACATTATTTCTTTGAATGACCTTAAAGAAAAGTAGAATGTAGGAGGATGAAATATTAATCTGAATTCTTTGTTCAGTATGATACTTCTTCATAGCGCAGTCTAGTCTTTCTAAGTGTGTGTTCCTGGATTCCAAACAAAAATGCATGTAGTTACTTATAAAGGAAATATTTAACAGCAATGTAATTGCAACCTCTTATTATTATGTAATGCTTATTACATAAACAGTAGTCCTAAACTGGTACTGACACTATTTAGTAGATATTCTTTTAAAAATAACAGGTAACTGAACATCAAAAAGACAGCCATTGACCACAAGGATGAACAATGTGACTTTTCTTGAAAGTGGAATAGTAAAAAAAACTTTCTATACACATAAGGTGTCTATGTCTGTTGGTACTGAAAAATAAAGTAGAGGATTTGTTCACTTTCAGTTCTTGAATACTCTTGTAATTACCTCCTTGTGTGTATATTTTTCAATATTTTTCAGTGACAAACATGGGGTGCAATAAAGATAAAATCAGATTGGTTCTTTTGTTGGATGCACCAAGACACACATCACTCTGTGCAGTATATTTGTATTTTGTCTTCTGATTTGTCTTCTGGCATCCACAAACCCTAGCGGAAGGAAAATTTGAATTACTCTTCAATCACTGTGTAAATATGTGGTTACATGGGAATTTAGAATCATGACAGGGTATGGCCTTCCATTGACAGAACAATTTCATTCTCTAAGCTAAGCATCAGGGGCACCTAAGATCTGAGATTCAGATCTAGAAGCCAATGGTTTTAGATGCTACCTTTGTCCATTGAACAGACACCATCAGAACTCCTTCTGCCTCTTAAAATTAGTAATACACACAACTTGACATTCAAGATTAGGAAGAGTAGGCTATCAGCTTCCAGTTAAGCATTTAAGGTTGTAGCTGCCTAACAAAAAATCATTTATTGTTCCAAATCTAGGCCTAATGTGGAACACTCACTATCTTTCCACTGAAGTCAGTAGGAATATGAAAACATTTTTCTACAAGATCAAACTTAAAGAGGATCACTGCTGTTTCATCTTGAAGAGGATAAATAGAACTTCTATTTAATACATGTATTGCCAGAAAATAAAAGTGAGATTTTTTTTTTAAAGAATCCTTTATCCTGGCATTTTTTTCTCAGTTTTAAAGTGAAAGAAGTTTCTGTTTAAAAATAAACATGATCAATTTTCTGAGCTAAATTATTTGGCCTTCATGTTCTCCCATCTCAACTTGTCAAGCTATTCTATTCATTCTTTGGACCCACAATCTTGTAATTGTCCATAATACATATTTTAAAAATATAGAAATGCAATAAACATGTTGAAGGGCCCAAGAGTGTTGATAATCATTCAACAACCAGTGTATCTCTGTCCTTTCTTTCCTGAAGAATTGCTTATTCACTCTCAGTATTCCCTAGACAATCACTAATGAGCTTTCATGGAGAAACTGCAATTTCTGGCTCCCTCTGATGGTTCACTTTAGAATAATCGACTCATAAGTATGCATTCACATACTGTCTCCCATTCATTATTTTATTGTAAGTCATTCCTCTATATGAATATTATGGTTCTATTCCTTTCCTTCTCTTCTCTTTTTTTGACAGTGTTTATGAGACACTTTTTAACTTTTGTGTATGATTCTCCAGCCAACCACTAGCAGATCTCTAATACTTTATATTCTTAAAACCACAAATTAGTATTCCAGGGGCTTTCTCTTTCCAGGTTTCCATAGCAACTCATGTACAGCTTATTCATTAGAAAGAGTTCTGTTTAATTGATCTCCTAATGTATCGCTTAATAGTAACTGTTAAGCAGTCTTTTGTTTCCAGGTCATATTTAGGGTTCACATATTTGCATAAAAGCATTTCATTAGCTGAAACCAATCATTATTAGTAATTTTCTTTTTTTAGTTTAAAATAACTAAACCCTCATTGAGATTTTCTGAATAGCAAATATTTATATCTTGTTGAATGGGTTTTCTCTGTGAGCCTAGGTGCTTTGTTTCTCTGAGCAGCAAGAAAATTACACAGCTTCAAAATGTTAATCAAGGAAGACAAAAAGAAAGTGGGTATTTTTCCAATTGAAATGTAAATGTGTGCTGACGATAACTATAGGCCACAGGCAATATTTGATGACAAAGTTGTAATGGATAAATATCCTTTAAAAATCACAGTAATATACTGCACAACTTGAATACATTGGGTTTTTTTTTTCCTATAGTGCATAATAACAATTTTCTGACATCTTAGACTACAGAAGACTAAAACCTCAAAAAAATCTGTTTTTGTAGCATGGTGCTGTCTAAGATTCTTCCTGTTGAAGTTAGTCACATGAGATGAATATTCTTATAGTCAAATACATTAATTAATTTGATTCTGCATTCATTTTAGAGTTGCAAGCTAATTTTCAGCTTACTGATGTACACAGATATCAAACAATTCACTCAGAGTTGCATGATGAGGTTTAGGCCTAACAATAGAAGTATTGTGTTCACCAAGAACAATTATTTTTACTCTTGTTGGATAATAACTGTTATGGAAATCAAATGGTATATTTTGAAGCAATGTATCCACAATTTTCTTTTAAACAACTCTTTGTTTTTTTTCACTGTTTGGAGTTTCTTACAACAATTTATTCCTTCCAGACCTCAAAGCATTCATAAACAGTTTTTCCTTTGATTAGTCCAATGTAATAAGTAAAGCTTGAACAAAACTCACAATATTGGTAAAAGAATTGTGAAAGTCTATAAAGGATTGATCCTAAGATGGTATTAACCAATTAATTTAGTTAACGTGCTAGTGGGCCAAAGCAAAAACAAGGAAGGTTCAAAAAGCATATATAGATTGAAGGCCAAAAAAGTTTAACATTATTCTGGGAAAAAAACCAAGCTCATATTTTTAGTTCATCTCACCTAGAAAAGCCCAACATAAAGACATAAATAGATTAATCACATGTTCTTACGTAACTGGGACAAGTTCATATTTCAATCCCCTCAACGGAAAGACACTTCCAACATTCTTGTTTATTCTGGAAATGTGGAGTCTATTCAGCTTGTGCACACGTCCCTTAATATGTCAGTGGACATTTTGAAGTCTGGTTCCCTGTGTGTTCAAGCCTCAATTTCCAAAGCACCAATTCCTATGGTCATGAATGAGAAAAGATTCTCTTCATTTCAGTAAACCACAGAATTCAGAAAAAACTTCCTTCCACTAAACCTTGATACATCACTCTCTCTCTCATTATAAAATCATAGAATCATAGAATCATAACAGATTGGAAGGGACCTCGAAAGATCATCTAGTCCAATCCCCCTGACACAACAGAATCACCTAGACCATGTCACAAAGGAACACATCCAAGAGGGTCTTAAACGTCTCCAGTGATGGAGACTACACAACCTCCTTGGGAAACCTGTTCCAGTGCTCCGTCACTCTCACTGTGAAGAAGTTCCTTCTCAGGTTGAACCTCCTATGTTCCAGTTTACAACCATTGCCTCTCGTCCTTTCACTACATGACACTGAGAATAGCCCAGCGCCATCCTCCCGACACCCACCCCTCACATATTTATAGACATGAATGAGGTCACCCCTCAGTCTCCTCTTCTGCAAGCTAAAGAGACCCAGCTCCCTCAGCGTCTCCTCGTAAGGGAGGTGCTCCACCTCCTTCATCATCTTCGTTGCCCTACGCTGGACTTTCTCCAGCACAGTGATTCCACAGCAGGATGGCTGTTGTTCCTAGTAAAGCAGCAACATTTAACCTCTTCAAACAAAATTTGAAAAATTTAAGTGAAGGAAGATAATTTATATATTAAATATTAAATATTATCAGTTCACACTCTGTCTTATGTCTGCATCAATAAAATAGTTTCTCAAGATTTTGGGTATGAATTTTTTCCGTGCCCACATTTTAAAAATATCAGAAAATAGAGCCAGATATATGAACCTCCTGCAAAATTTCTATCAGATACCATCTCCTTTATAGATGTTCCTTACCTATCTATATGTTATCAGTGAGCAAGAAATACCCATACATATTCTTTCGATGTGGAAAACAACTAAGGTTTTGGATTAGTGGATTAAGTTTTGCCCATAAATATTAATAGTATTTTTTTTTAATTATGTATATTTTCACACATTCTAAGTATCACAGAATGTTACAGGTTGGAAGGGACCTCGAAAGATCATCTAAGTTCAACCCCCCCTGCTAGAGCAAGGTAAGCCTACAATACTTTCTCAAAGGAATGGCCACTTGGGGTGATTATAAGGCTCTGGTGAGAGAATGTAAGGATGCAACCAGAAAGGCCAAGGCCTCCTTGGAATTAAACCTTGTGAGAGAGGTCAAGGGCAATAACAAGGGCTTCTTCAAATATATAACAGGTAAAACTAAAACTAATGGCAATGTAGGCCCCCTGTAGAATGAGGTGGGTGCCCTGGAGACATAGGATGCAGAGAAGGCAGAGATACTCAACACGTTCTTTGCCTCTGTCTATACTTCTGGGGGTTGTCTAGATATTAAGACCCAGACTGCCGTGACTCCAGAAGAAGTTGAGGCAAGAGACGAGCCTGCCTTGTTTGATGAGGACGGTGTTAGGGATAAGTTGAGCAAACTGGACATACATAAATCCATAGGCCCAGATGGGATGCACCCACGTGTACTAAGGGAGATGGCGGAAGTCATTCCTAAGCCACACTCCATCATCTGTGCTAGGCCCTGGGGAACAGAAGAGGTGCCTGGGGCCTGGAGGATAGCAAATGTTACTCCAATCTTTAAAAAGGGAAGTAAGAAAGACCCGGGTAACTATAGACCGGTCAGCCTCCATCCCCGGAAAGGTGATGGAACAATTTGTTCTAGAGATTCTCGCCAGGCACATCAAGAACAGGAGGGTCATTAGGGACAGTCAGCATGGCTTTACAAAGGGACAGTCATGCTTGACCAACCTGACAGCCTTTGATGAGGGCATAACCAGGGGGATGGATGATGGCAGAGCAGTGGATGTGATCTATCTCAACTTAAGTAAGATATTTGACTTGGTCTCTCACAGCATCCTCACAGACAAACTAGATTATCAGATAGTGGTCACCTCGCAGTGGTCTAGATTATCGAGTAGTAAGGTGGATCGTAAACTACAAGATACAGGGTAGAAGTCAGAGAGTAGTGGTCAATGGGACAGAATCTAGTTGGAGGCCTGTATTTCATGGACTGCCCCAGGGATCGGTGCTGGGACCAGTCCTGTTCAATCTATTCATAATAGATTGAGGGATTGGCAGGCACTGTCAACAAGTTTGCTGATGACACAAAGCTGGGTGGTGTTGCCCTGCAGACTGTGCGGCCATTCGGCGAGATCTGGACAGGCTGGAGAGCTGGGAAGAGAAAAATGTAATGTAATATAACAAGGTTATGTATGAAAAGATTAGGGGTTTTTTGCTAATTATTTATAAATTACTGCAAAACATTTTCCCTGTAGGGGCAGTATAAAAATGACAGTGTCATCAAAAATGTGTTCTTCATTTAAACCACCTCCTTCCTTTTCCTTTGAGAGTTTCCTTGTATTGCCGTTTGAGGATATTGACAGAATAATAATATTTTAATCTTCAGTGAGTCTCACTTGTTCTTCATTTTAGACATCTGCCTTGTTCATTCCAGCTTTAGCTGTGATATAACAGTTACTACAGGATATTCAAACATATTGAACAAAACCAACAGGAGCAGTTACACTTGCCTAATGACTTTTTTCCTCTACGAAGAAGGAAACTTAAGAAAGACATGAATAAAGAAATGAAGCACAGAGAACCTAAAGACACAGGGGTTTTGGGCCCCCTGTTTAGCTATTGAATAAAGAAAATTTAAGTAATTTCAAAAATTGGCATCTATTAGTTGGGTTGACTAGAGCAAGAGAAATGATCAATGGTCTCAGATACTATGCTTTTATACCAGTTGTCCACACCTTGGATAATTTTTATTCCACGTGAATATTTAGTGGTTAGATATTATTCTACTCATAATTACAGTCTCATTCTACTAATTTTTACAGTTCTCAGTTATACTGCATAACTTTAAGCCCTTGTGATATGAGAAAATAAATGGAGGAACTCAAATTATGAAACCAGTCAAAATAGAGGGCAATCAGGAGTAGAGATTCTAAATCATCTCATTGGTCCTCCTGTAAACCATACTACACCCCCTACAGGTTTTACTTACTTTTATTTTTAGTAGTTTATCCTAGCATTGATCCTTCTTTCTGTTAGGCAGGACTAAGGCTACTGCTCTAATTAGACTTTCTTTTAAACATTGAGATTGATTGAACACTCAGAGTAATACTACTGTCTTGGTGATGGTTTGATGACAATATTTGCCTTTCTTCTTCAACACATTAAAGATTATTATTTCATCAAGAAAAAGAAGAAATCCTTCTCAGAGAGCTTGAGCGCAGAGCTTTTTCCTGATAATTCACATTGTGAGATTACTGTGGGTGTATCATGGAGAATATTCACTCTGCTTGGGCAACTGTCTCCTATGGTAGATTGACTGGTACTCCTTCAGAGAGAATCTTCCAAAAAATAACCTGAAGAAAAAGATACAGATTTTTGTTGCCTGTCTAAATGTAGAGAATATCTGGCAACATAGTGTAGGGTAACATTTGCTATAAATTTGACCAGACATCATTTCAGAGATTTTTGCTACTGACAATTTTTGGCACAAAAAAGGTAGATGAAAAACATAAAAGGACATAAAGAAAACAAATATTGTTCTCAATATTTCTATTCTACATATAAAGTGAAGTTTTATAATTTGTGATTTTTTTCCAAATTGTTACTTTATGTCAATGGTTGACCAGCTGATCAAGTCTGATATGGGATTAATTGAGCTGAAAGGAATGATCTGAAACAAAAAACTACAAAGATTTAAATACCATTAAACACTGGTCTCCACTTGGACATGCATCCGTTGACAACCACTCTCTGAGTGTGGCCATCAAGCCAGTTCTTTACCCATCTAGTGGTCCACCCATCAAAGCCATGTTCCACCAGCTTGGAGACCAGAATGTGTTGTGGGACAGTGTCAAAGGTTTTGCTCGAGTCCAGGTAAATGACATCAGTTGCTCGCCCCTCATCCATTAATGTTGTCACCTGTTCATGGAAGGCCACCAGGTTTGTCAGGCAGGATTTGCCCTTGGTGAAGCCATGCTGATTGTACCCAATCACCTCTTCACTATTCTCCTGGCTCAGTAGTGCCTCCAGGATTATCTGCTCCATGCTCTTACCAGGCACAGAGGTGAG
>VXBP01006197.1:26028-48739 GCA_013400115.1 Rhinopomastus cyanomelas | reverse complement strand
TCAACCAGCTCATCATCCTTCCTGCTGCAGGTGGACCTCCACTGATTCCAGCTCATTACTGATACAGAGGGCAACGCCTCCTCCTCTCCTTCCTAAAGAGCTTGTACCCATCTATCCCTCCATTCCAGTCATGGGAATCATCCCACCAAGTTTCAGTAATAGCCACTATGTCATGGCAACCCAGCAGCACAGTGGCCCTTAATTCATCCTGTTTGTTGCCCAAGCTCTGTGCATTTGCATAGAGGCACTTCAGCTGGGCTGGCCCTGTCCTCCTCTTGTGCCAATTGCCCTTGATTTCCACAGACTGTCCTAGTGCATCATCCCTGGCTTGCCCCAGGGCAATTTGGCAGCCCTCATTGGCTCTCCATCCCTCTGCCACTGGTGAGCTGCCCCACTGTTTGTCATCAACCAGCAGGACACTATTTACCCCTTCCCCCTTCAAAAAGCCCTATCAATGAGCCCTGACAATTCCTGCCCCAGGATCCTTTTCCCCCTCTGGGACAAGTGCATCCTATTGGTTGGTTGGAGCTCTGGTGCCTTGTACATGGAGCCGTGACCGTAGAATCCAAACCCCTGTTGATGACACCAGTTCTGGAGCCATGAATTGAGCTGCTGGCTCTTCCTAAATGTTCCCTCGTCCATCGCTGATGTTAGAGGGATAGAGGAGAACACAGCTTGAGCTCCTGACCCCATTAGCAGTTGCCCTAAGGTCCTGAAATCGATCTTAATTGATCGCGGGCCTATCGTTGTTGCATCATCACTACCCACTGGAAAGACCAGAAGTGGGTAGTAGTCTGAAGGACTTACGAGGTTGGGGATTTTACCTAAAATGTCCCCTACCTGGGCACCAGGGAGGCAGCAGATCTCTCTATGGAATGGGTTAGGTCTGCATATTGGGCTGTCTGTCCCCTTCAATAGGGAGTTTCCTATAACAACGACCTTTCGAGGTTTCTTTTCAGGATTGGTCTTGACGGCTGGCCTGACGCAACCTGTCTTTGGTTCAGTTAATAATCTTTTTGAGTCCTTATTCTTGCTGATGACCTGTTCCTCCTGCAGAGCCTCATACCTATTCTGCAAGTGCACTGTAGGTGGTGAACGTCTTAATGTAGCACACTTGCTCTGTTTGCATTTGTTCCATCAGGTGGACACCTGTTCCCAGTGACCCTGCTCCTGTGGGTTATTACGTGGAGGCTGAGAGACTTGCTGTAGGGAGGATATTGGACCCCCTGAGCCACTAAGAGTCAACCCTAGATCAGGTTTTGTAGCTATTACATTACGGAAATAGTCAATTTCCCTTTCACAGTCTCTTATAGCTCTCAGTCTTTCCACCTCCTGTTTTAGCTCAGCCACCATGTTCATCAGGCCTCTGATCTGCTCACACCTAACACAGGTGCTGTACCTGCCCTCCTCCTTATCGAGTGCCAGGCTCCAGCACTCACTGCAGCCACCTGCCTGAACATCTGTGTGCTTGTGTGTGGCCTCTGTTTGGGTGCCCACTGTTTTCCTACTGGCCTTTGTCGGAGTAGCCACCATGTCTTAGGGTAACCGCACTGTCCTCTCCGATTGTTTCCTTTTTGGTTGTTTGTTCTGTTGTTTTGTTTTGGTTTGGTTTTGGTTTTCTTGTTGCCAGAGGTGTCTCCTGATCCACAGCACGTGCTGGGTTCTGCTTGGTTGTCCCACGGTTTCTGCTGCAACCCCTCCCTGCTACGTCACTGCGCTCAGGCACTTAGGCAACCCGAGCCTGCTGCCCCTCCTCCTCTCCTCAGTCGCTCCCCAGTGGATAGCTGTCCTTACTCGAAAAGAGTCAAAGAAAAGCCAAAAACAAGCTCCCAGAGCTGAGCTGGTCGCCCTGTTAGCTGCAGGCATTGGCTTCGCTCACTAAATGTCTCAAGAATTTGGCACGGCTAACACTGACTGTTCAGGGAAAGCCTAGCAGGAGGCGTTTGATACAGAGAATTCAACAAAACCAAGAGTCAGACTGGAGGACAAAAGACAATACTGGAATTGGAAAACAGAGGATCAGATGATCATCTTTTCGTAGCTCTTTTATCAATACAGATGGGTGCAAATCAAGGTTCAGAGGCAATGAAAAGCAGAGGTAGTGACCTCTTCTCTCAGTCACGCTTCAGTTGAAGCCTTCCAATGCTTCCCATTATTTTGTCTTTAACTGCGTCACAGCAATGCCTTCAGCAGAGAGCTTGGATAACCTCACCCACTTTGTGAGGGTTTTCTGTTTGCCTTTTTAATTTTAATATGTATTTTGGTCAATGCTAAATAATTTAGGAGCCAGCAACTCTGTACAATGTTTTAATACGAAGAAAATCTCATGTAGATAATGTAGATAACTGTACAAATGCTGAAGATGTGAAGAAATAGACTGTAATGGGAATTATAGTTCTGAAGAGAATATTTTAAAAAATTATCTGATTTTATGAACAAAGAAGAAAGATCTTCATCAAAAATCAGATTTGCAGACAGGCTTCAGGACTACATATTTCAAGGGGGTGATTTTGGAAGGAAACAGGTTATGCATTGAAATGGCTTCACATTGACTCTGTAGGACTGTGTCTGAAATGCTCTAAAGTCTAACAGTGGTAATCCCACTGAAACCCACTCAGAAGCCACCCAGGGACCCATAGTCAATCAAGATTTATCTGTAAGTCATGAAGTGCTGCAGTATTCCCTCTCAAGGTAAGGCAACAAATCTCATTGCCCAAACCCGTGAGAATACTCATTACCAGTGGAAATCCTAAACTTCATCCTGCTAGAGGGATGGACACAGAAAATCATATGTTAAGAATGAGAAAGAGGTAAACATAGTCACAGAATCACAGAACATCAGGGATTGGAAGGGACCTCGAAAGAAAATGGTCAAGACAGGAGACTTTATGAAGCTATTTCTGTGGCTGAAGCCAAACCCTGGCTGTGTACATTATACGTGGTGCAAGAAACAAGGGCATGAGCAAAATTCTGACAAGTCAGTTGATGAAATAAGATTGGATTTCCACAAAGCATTGAGAACAGATGAGTTTTTGGATGAGCTTGCAGAACAACCTGATCTTTAAAAGCCCTGTCAGGATGCCAAGCTGGAATGATCACCCACTGCAAAACAACTTTCCAGGACATGGCACTAAAGACACAGAGAAGAAAATCGTTCCAAAAAGATTTTCATTAATTTAGCCAGAACAAAGGTAATAATCCATGACATCAATGTTTCTTTCTTTACTAGCTCATTAAAACCAAGTTATATTCTCCCCTGTAAAAATCTTCCAGCTAGAGGCTGATGGAGATCGGTTCAGGTTTTCTTTGGAACCATCAAATAAATAATTAATTTATCTTAGCTGCTAAGTTACCTTGACAACAAAGAGTTACTAAGAGGAGATTGCCCAAGGCAGAGCAAGCCAGGGATTTCCAGAGTGTGGTGTTAATCAAACTTCTTGTGAGCAGTGCGAGGACTTGGTGCCTGTGGCGGATTCAAGCAGCCTGACACAGAGCTGGGAGCTACCACAGCCTCTAGCAATGAAGGGAATTCAGCAGTTTGCTTCTGTGCAGCTAAAGGTCAAATCAAGTTTGTTGAGTTTTTTTTTAAGGAAGAAAAAGGAAAGAGTAGATTGGAAGTACCTGACCTGCAGGACCATTAACAACATGACAGTCACACTTTGAAATGAATATGAGCCGTGTGGCCATGAGGCCAACCCTACAAAGTTGACTCTTAAACCCTATCCCCCAATACCACATCTAAACAACCTTTAAATACATCCGAGGTGGTGATCCAACCTCCTCCCTGGGCAGCCTGTTCCAATGATTGATCACTATTTCTGTGAAAAAAATTTTCTTGATGTCCAGTCTAAACCTACTCTGCTGCACTTTGAAGCCCTTCCCTCCTGTTCTATTGCTAATCACCTACGAGAAGAGACTAGCACCCGCCTCTCTACAATGTCCTTTCAAGTAGTTGTAGAGAGCAATAAGACTTCCCCTCAGCGTTCTCCTTTTCACACTAAACAGCCCCAGCTCCTTTAATTACTCTTCATAAGATTTATTCTCCAGGCCTTTCACCAGCATTGTTGCCCTCCTCTGCACCCTCTCCAGCACCTCAATCTCTCTCTTGTATTTATATACCTTTCTTCTTTCTAGGTTTGTCAAGAAGGAACTGATGGACAACGGTGCCTGTTGTTTTCTCTCACGGTCAGTTTCTGGGGTGGTATAATATTTCCACAATATAGAAGCAACCAAGAATGTTTTGCTACTTTAAACTCACATTTGGGATTCAGGGTCCTTCCTAAATGGTCCTTCTCAGTGAAATGTACTACCAGGCGTGGGGCTGTTAATGCAAATAAAGCAGTTACTGTTCTAGGCAATAAGATCTAGCCCAGAGAAGACTGGCAGGCCCCTCCAAAAGAGTCTTTCAATTAGACAGTGCATAAAGCACTACAGACAGCTACCCTCAAAATCCTGCTGTAATGTAGGAGTGTTCCCCAACGAGTGATTTGTTGGTGCTGGACAGGTATTTTTGCAACATACTGGAAATTGCTCAGGGTTAATAAAAAAGATCAAAAGTGCCTTTGCTTTCCAAGCCAAGACAGGCACAGACTTTTCCCTGTGGCTGCAACTGGCATTTCCCAAAGTGTGTAACCCCTCTGACAAAACCTGAAGTCAGCAGAAGTTCTCTTCAAGGAGGAAATGTCCATATCCCTTCCTCACAACATTTCAGTTTCTACTGCTACAACTTTTTAGTAGGGCCTAAATAAGTAAAACAAACACCTCCATCCATTTTCCTTAAAAAATTCTGCGCTACACACTACTCTGCCTGAGAATCTCCTTATTCTGGTTTTCTATAAGTCTCGTACCTTGTTCTTCAGAAGCTCTTACAAGTCAGCACCTGAGACCTCTTTGGAAGGATCCCTCAACTTACAGCATCATCCCGACCAGGCTACAGCAGCCCAGATTACCAACAATCCCCTCCCCAAAGCCTAACCAAGACCTTTCTAGACAGAAATATAACAGAGATTCTTAACTGTGGTAGCATAAAACAATAGATGCTACTTCAGGCCTAAGACATCATAGCTAAGCAATGCTGCTAGCTGCTGGAGAAGAGCCAGGTACCATGGAGATGAGATAACCGAGAAGGCTACAAGAGACAAGGATGGGGCACCTGGGCACAGGAGAGGGGAAACTGCCTGCTTGCCAGCCAGACCTGAGGAAGAACCAGTTGGAAAGCCAGCTAAAAGTTGTGATTGTCTCGTGAGCATGATAGCCCTACCTACTGTTATAACTTGCAAGATCACATGTAGGGAAAGAGAGATCGTATATACAGGAACACTTAAGAACTAATAAACAGCTTCTGCTTGGTTCCTGTTGAATTGTGTCGAGTTCACTGTACTTTTCCCTCACTTAACTGTGTTTAAAGTAAACCAGAAACACAGGGAGTTCCTCCTGAAAGTCCAGGATCTGTGTTTCTAAATTATTGTACTTTCCTTAGAAATAACTCCTTAAATTAGATTTCAAGTGCTGCAAGGAAATTCTGACATCTGTGATAAATTGCAAGAATTCTTGAGATGTTGTTTACACCAAATTCACATGTGTTACCCAAATCTGGAATTTGGACTTTAGTTCACATACAATTATCAGCTGGTTGGCTAGAGACTACTGGAACGGGACAGATCAAGCACATCATCTGGATTCAATCCATACAACTGAACAGTGTCTCAGAGGTCTGTTGTCCTCCCGGATTAACTCCTTCCCAGTGGATTTCTGAAGGGCACAAATACAATCAGCAAGCAGTACCACCATAGGACTACAGCAGCAACACTTGGCATGTTCAGCTTTATCTGCTCTCATTTCATTCCTCCTCAGAGGTCAAACAGACACAGAAATCTCATGTCAAGTTACTAAGAGGGACTACTTTCCTGCCAGGTACAGCAACTGACCTGTAGCATCTGAAGATACCCTTCTTGTGGGTCACACAGCAGTGATGATATTCGGTGATTGTTCCTCATGCATCTCTGGTTGTTGTCCCTCAAGAGGGGGAAAATTTGCCGGATAACAGTCATCCTCCCCAACGCACTGTGTACCAACTCTAGTATCTCATTATCGGTGATTTCCTGTGAAGGGAGATGCAAGTCTTTTAAAAACATGTATTTGTCCAGATATTTTATATAGCCCTTTCATTATTGGAGAATTTTTGTTTCAAGAGACAACAGAAGAAGAAAGTTAAGGATGTATGTGCTTGATCCAAGTCAAACACTCTTATTTTGATAACAGGAATGGGGGTTTTTATGCATCAGCTGAAACAAACCAGCTCTAAGTCAGGTACCATTTCTCTTGGCTTCAAGATGGTCTCAATAAGTTCCTAAGTAAAAACCAAGAGCCTTCAAACAAAACTAGTATAGAAAGAGTTTGGTTTAACTGAAGAGAACCTAATTACATCCCAGAGCAATATGACAAGTGATAAAGGAAGTATCTTTAGAAAATATGGCCTTTACACATGAGTAACATTAACAAGAAAGCAAGTTTCCCCAGAGGAGCTGGAGACCATTTCTGCAGACTAACCCCGGAAATGACTCAAGGAGACCTTTTGAGATTATCTGCATTAAGAAATAAAATCTAGGAGAAACCACACAGAAGTTATCAACTTGCATTTAGGAATGCAAGTTTCTGCAGGAAGAATAATTTTGGAGAAGACATAAGGACAGGCTGCTCTTCTTTCCATGCTCTGCACTGTCTAAAGCTTCTTTGCACATCTGTCCCATGTCCCAGCCTTCTGATATGTCCCGGGACACTGTGCATCCCCCACCCTTATGGTGCAAATGAAGTAGACAAAACTACAAGGTCATTCCCCCCACCCAACAAAATCAGCACAAAACCTCTCTGTTTTTTACCCCAGGTTAAACAGTCTAAAAATCATGGGTTTAGCTGATTCTGGAATCATATCAGCAGTACAGCTCGTGATGGTTATTCCCTGGCATGAGCAACCTGAGAGGAGGATAAGCAGTGGCACCTCTGACTCCAATGCTTCCCACAGGCAAAGCAAGAATAATTCAGTGGTCCCCCTTGTCGCCAGAGTCCACATTTTGTGATGTGGTATCAGCAGAAGTGATCCTGGCCCTGTATTTTTAACACTCAAAACCTCCCAACCCTATATTTTACTTTCTTGCCATTCTCTCTATCAAGCTGTGAGCAAAATGACCATGGGGTTATTATAATTACTTGTTCCACTTGACTAGTACCGTGGCATTGGCCCAATTTAGTTCTTCTCTGCCCATTTCCCATTGTGCTTCATAAACCTGAATTTTTAACTTTGCAGAAGGTAAAACTCCTTGTATTAAAAACAGACCAACCAGGGTGGCATGAAAATGGAAAATAAATACATTCTTAGAGAAGTCAAAGGCTTTGAGGCTTAATAGAAAGATGCTGCGTGGCACCTGTAGCCTTGAAGGGAGACGTGGAAGAAAACCCACAATCCCTGAAGATGCTTTGGATTGCTCTCCTGCGGGGCTGAGGGGTGTTAAAGCCACACAGCAGCGCATCTAAGCTGTGGTCTACGGGAGAGATTATTGTGTGGAGTAACTTTAACTCATAACCCCTTGGCTGCATCTTTTTGCAGGGAAACTCAGACTGAGAAGCTGGAAACAGGACTAACAATAGAAAAATGGGTCACAAATCAGGCAAATGTTCAGTTCACCTCATGCCACACACATGCTGCGTCCTCCCCAAGTGACGCGCAGCCCTTCAAAGATGTCTCCTAATCCATGGAAAAATGCTTGACCTGTAAGTCTATACAAGCACTGCTTCCTCCATGGGACTTCCAGAAGTGGAGATCAATTCTTTTAGACACATAAATCCAGGTTCTTCCCACTTAGCCACAGGCACCAAGTGAGTCCTGGATGTAAAACCTCTGTTACTGTACAGTCAAAGAAGAAAAACAGGAGCCTCTGGAGGGATCTTACAGGTCTTTTTCTACCTGAATGATTCAATGAAATTCAGAATCTAAATTGGGCTAAACCTGACACCAAGTGGCACCTTTGTGTGGACAGCGAACTGCATCCTTCAGTGCCTCAGGTCAGTCCATAACACCAAGTGGAGCAAAGCTCCTTTTCTCGTTTTTCTTAGCTGATGGGCCAACAACTGAGAGAAACCAGGTACCTTTTCAGAAATGCAAAAGCATAAGAACAAAACAAACTTCAAACTCAAAGCACTCTTGTTGGAGGAGCTCATGCACCATCACAGGGCACCTTGGGCAGGTCCACAAGCGGGAAATGCATGACCAAGTGCCTGAACTGCAGGGGAGAGCATCAGCATCCCACAGTGGAGCAGCCTGACTGTGGGTGCACTGTAACTGCACCCCTTTTTCTCTCTTTTGGCACAGGAAGACCCTGAAAACGCCTTTCCAGAATGCTCATGGCCCTGGCTGAGCAGCACATGAAACCTGAAATGTTGCACACAGAAAGGTCGCTTGAGCTCCAACTAAGACAAACGTGGCGGGGAAAAAAGCAAAGAAATAAGTCAAAAAGCAGGAAAAAGCAAAGACATGATTGGATCTTGCTTTCACATCCATAAGAATAACAGCATAGATCCAAAAATCAGCTCTAAGTAAATAGCACTCCTACCATGTGTAAGTGGTGCTGACTACGGAGACCTGATCGGCTCCAAAATTCCTTCCCATGCCCAGTTTTTGGCTTTTCAGCTGCCATGGGGTACCTTCTTCCTTAAGATGGATGCTGGCTTCTGTTTGTTTCAGGAATATGATCTTAGGAGGAGCCTAACAACTGTTTGTCACCTGTAGCAGCAGTTTGCACTCATCCTGTAAATACTGGATTTCTTGACTGAGAATGGAGGGAGAGCACTTTACCCAGGGATTAAAGATGTTTAAATACCTGTAAGGTCTATCCTGGATTTTTCCTTTAACTGAGGGAAACCATTTGGCTATTCCAAATATTTCAGAGAGCCCTTGACACTTAGTCCTTTGACCACCATGCTTTTCTGTTCTTGGGGCATACAGATGGCAGAGTTTGCCCTTCGAGAATTGGTGGCATACATTTCTCTTATGATTCGCACCTAAATATTGGTCGCTTGGAGAATTCATTTATCTATTTATCCGCACACAAAGAAACCCTCATTAGTTTGTAATTCCTAGCCACATTGCTCAGGGCAACGTTTCAGTCTGCTCTGGTTGTGCTCAACTATCACAACACAAATTGCACAATGAGACAATTATGTTTCGCATCATAATCCCTGGTTTTTCTTCCTAGAGGTAGTGATGGAAAGTTATAAATTGTAATGGCATTAACAATGGAAAGAATGAAAAGAGGATTCCAGAAAGCACATGCCTGAGAGAACAACAGGATTAAACCGAACGGGAATGAAGATGCTCATGGAGACAAGCAATAGATTTATGTGGAATTCCTGCAGTAGGATCAATAGTGCTGGGCTTTTCTGTGTACATCTACACAGGGACCCTTGTGCAAGTCCAGAAAGTATCCCTCAATTAGCTGTTTTTTCAAATGTTCACAATTTTTGCCCTGCAGTTAAGATTTATTCAACCTTACATTATGCCAGCTCCTCTGCATCCCATGTGAGCAGCCACACACAGTTATAGATAAAGGTTAATCCTATAAGGCAAGGGCATAACTCAGGTTTTCAGAGCACAGAAGCACTCTAAGACAAGCCTGCATGACCACCTGCCCAGCTGCCAGCCTCTCTGTCCTGTCACATAGCCAACACCACCCCATTTCTCTTCCTCTTATCTGAGGATCCTAAAAATGTCTACAGCAATGTAGTTATAATTTAATTAAATTTGCCCTACAAATGTCACTGAACAGGATGCTGGTGCACACATAATAGTTTCATGTCTATATATAAAACATTATACCTTCTCGGGGTGAAAATAAAGAAATTCTACAACTTCAATGATAACAGACAAAAGGACAGAAGCAGCATTTCTTTGGGCAAGTAACAAATGCAGAGTATGTGCAATAAAAACTGGAGTAAATTGTAAATGTATATTGTCAGGTTCTGCACTGAAATGCATCATTCACTAAATCTTAACCATTTCCCCACAGTGTGTTACTTCTATTTGTTTTATTGACAAAGTTTTTCTTTCAATCTGGGTAGTTTTGTATAATTTTGAAAGATCTTCCAAATTCTTGTCTGACTGCATTAATAAACTCTCCGTAAAGTTTGCTTTCCATAAAGTAAAAAAAAAAATAAGGCAAAGGGAAAGGCAAAAGATTTATTAACTTCTTGTTACCAGAGTAAACACAAGTGTCGTTACACAGATTGATGCTTTAATTAAAAAACAAATAAGCTTCTGGCACTTGTACATGTCAAGAGAGACTGAGCAGAATTCCAGGCTGCCAGACAGTCTTGGGTCTTCTACCCAAATAAAAATGAAGCCATAACATAATTTCTAGGAAAAAAAGGATTTTCCAAACAAAAGAACAAACACTGAGTTCATAAAGGATCTTTCTTCCAAAGTCGTTTTTTCCCCAAGGCGATTCCAGAAGCCCTTGACTAGGAAAACACTATTTATCCTGCATTATCTAACACCTTCCTACATGCTACCCTTGGGAAAAAAGCAGTTCACTGAGATAGAAGAGTAATTATCAGATAAAATCTATTTTCTGCACATTTTTCTCAGCCTTTGAAAAATACTTTTAAGAGGGAAATACAGAAGTGCCCTGATAGCAGCTGAGAAGCCCTCTAGGTCTCAAAACAAGACGAGTAACTACAGAGATACTGGGCAGGTTTGACATTGTCAAAGGAAGGAAAACAACTATTGGAAGAAGCAATGGAGTTGCAGTATAGGAAACGTGTCACACCAGGACAGAGATGATGAGATGGAAGAAAGTAAGCAAGAAAGTTGTTCTTAGGAAGAAATCCCTCCCTGTGTGAGTGCCAAGGCCATAGAACAGGTTACCCAGGGAGGCTGTGGTTGCTCCGTCCCGGGAAGTGTCCAAGGCCAGATTGGATGGGGTTGTGGGCACCCTGGCCTGGTGAGAGGTATCACTGCCAACGGCAGTGGGGTTTGAACTATATGATATTTAAGGTCCCTTCCAACCTAAACAAATCGCGGATTCTATGATCCTCATTCTTTATCATATTTAGATCATAAGCCATTCCCCAAACTTCAGCTAATCTTTACTGCGGAAGAAATTCTATTCCTCTACCGTTCCAGAGTAAACGGGTGACTATATCCTTCTTTAAACTACATCTTTTCTCCTGCAACACCCTTGCTCCACTTTATGAGTTACACAGGTGACAAACCTAATTCTTTCATCCTTTCCTCATGGGTCACATTTTCCTGAGCTTCCAGCATCCTGGGTGCCCTCCTCTGGATTTTCATTATTCTTCTGCTTTCTCCTGTTTGATTTTAGGGTCTTGCTGTTCCAGCAAGGCCAAGCTGAGCTCAAGCAGAGCAAACTAATTGCCTTCCTTATCTTACAAAGAATGTTTCCCTACCTGAGGAACTAGATTTTGCAAGATCACAACAGTACTGATTGAAACGATCTTTGTTATCCAGAAGAATTCCAAGATGCTCCTGCAGATAGTCACCCACTCTACTTCATTTTGCAGTCAAACCCAAAGTACCCAGCACTTCTCTGTGACAAATGTCATCTGGTGGAGTTCTTCAGATTCATTTAAATAAACTGCTAACTACTGCAATGTTTTTAACAGTTTGATTTCTATACAGCCAGCATCATGTAAGTCAGTAAAAACATTAAATCCTCATTTTTCCATTAAGTAATCACCTTACACTTGCCTTGGTGCTTTTGATGACCCTTGGTATCAGTCATTGTGCACCTCAGCCTTGTTTTATAATCATTTCGTATGTTACACTCTTATACTCCTCTCCCTAGCCCCTTTATTTCCATTGCTTTTTCTGTAGCATTCCTCTGCACTTTCAAGTTCTGCAGGCACTTGTTGACCTCTCTTCATCCCTACCTGTCTTTCAGGATCATTCATCTCCAGTGCTTTGTCCTACCAAGTCTTACGACTTTCAATTAGTCTTCTGAATTGTCACAAAAAAATTGTTGTAAATGGAACGAAAGGAAGGATGTGATTGTGATGAAACAACTTGTTTGAGGTGTCAGTCACATACAGCATTGCCACGAGGAGCAGCTGATTGCTTTGTATTCATCCCTGAACTACATGTAAAAATAATTACTGCTTAGAAACTAGAATTGAAACTAAATATATTGGTATGTGGGAATAAAATACTGCTTTAACCTGATTTATTTTGTTGGTGGTGGGTTTTTGGGTCTGAATTCCTCTTCTCAATTTTTTTTCGTTTCTGTCTCCCCCTCAGAGAACATTTCAGAACCAAGAAACACCCCAGAAAAAGAGAAACTTGGTTTCTAGTGCTATCTATACCCCCAAGACCTACCTATACCAAAAAACAAAAAAAGAAGCAGACATAGACTCCCTGAGCATCATTCCCAGTACAACCACACCGAAATTCAGTTTCAAGTACTGCTCTTGTGCCTCTTCCACAGCCAAATGCCCATGGCAATATGCAGCAATTTCTCTGAACAGGCAGAAAAAGAGGAGGAGGCACTGAAAAAGCCCCTCAGGAGGAATTGACAGAGATGCTTGATGTCGGGCACCAAAGAGAAAAGCAAAAACGAGGAAGAAAACTAGGTAATACCCCCTAAAGAAGGTGGATCTACAGCTCTGTCATTCCCAAGAGAAATGGCTTCAGTCCATGAAAGCTGGCAGGTCACTGCATCAATACTTCAAGGCACAAACAGCAACTGGACCAGCAGACAGGCTGTAACAGATCTCCTTTGGGGTCAAAGTTACTGATCATTGGCAACTCCCAACACAAGGCCACGGTATAATAAAATGGTTTGGATTATTCTGGGAACAAAACTGGTCATGGACTTGTCCTTGTTCTGTTTGATTTAGCAAGGACTTGCCTAGAAATTCCAAATAGTACAGAATCACAGAATTATTGAAGCTGAGAAAAACCTCTAAGGTCATCTAGTCCAGACTATATTCCTGCTTTTAAAAAGCTACCACACATGTCTAACCCAGAACTGAGGCAAAAACGCTACCCAAATGCTTGCAAGGAATGCTTTAGTATTTCTAGATAAAAAAAGATTAAACAATGCTAATCTAGAAGATTAAGAAAGACAATGTCTTACTAGTCAGAGTATTCTAGTAATATTTATAAATAAATACTTTTTTCACACTCAGATCTCCACTAATTTTGACAGCTCTGCAATTATGAAACAGAGAAAGTCTGAAATAAGAAATTAGATTTAGAAAACGGATTGGTTTGGGGTTTTTTTTTTATACAGGAAGATTTTTAGGACTTTGGCCTCCAAGAGAATATATGAAGGAATGGCATTGCCTGCACGAGAACATCTAAAGGACTCACTGACATTGGGTCCATTTACAGAATGGACTCTATTGGGCTTGATGCTGCTGTGAAATCACATCAGAAAGAGAAAAGAGACTGTTGGGAACTAAAGGTTTATTCCATTCTGCAAATCACAGCACCAATCCAGGCCAGCAACCTCCATCTTTCCACAAGCACATTCAGATAGAAAACACTACATGTTTTTGTTTCACAGTAGCTTCAAACACACAGAGCCTAACACATTTCAAGTAAAACCAAAATCATATAATCAAGACATTTCCTCCTTGTTCTCTAGTTTCATGAATTTGACAAGCTTCTGTAATTGGCTACCTGAATTTAATTGCATTTTGAGATATTCCTGAGTACGTGCACTACTCTTTTTCACTAAGGAGTTTAAATAATTTTTTTATAAAATAATACCAAATTAGAACTGACATCCTATGCATGAGTGTGTAGGCACAGGTTTGGGACAAAGTGCTGCAAGTTTTTATTTGTTATACATTATTTTTGATTTTTTTTATCCTGCAGGGTCAGGCTTCACTAAGTGAGTTTTAAGATCTGAACGCTGACAGTAGCAAAACCAGGTTCACAAACGTTTCCTTCTCTATGAATATTTGGGGAAATCTGGGCTGTGACACTGACTCTGGGCATCTTGTTGATATTTGCAGTGGATTATTGCAACAGCTGAAAAATCAGAAGGCACTTCAAGATAATGAGGACTAGAAAAAATTTATTAAGCCTTTATAGAAGGGGCTTTCACTCACTTTCCCTAACCCCTGTTTAATTAGACGATCCTTCTAACACTATTTATAGTTCCTATTAAAAGTAGCCTACCCAGAATTATTAGCTAGGCACAAAGAATGAGAAATTAACATAGGAATTGGTTATTAAACTGGAAGCAATGCTATCAAAATATAAAAACAAACCAGTGAACATGGTTCTCCTTGGGTATTTTGCTGTCTTTTAATGAGTCATTATTAACCCCAAAAATATAAAAACCAGGGCCATCTATCCAGAGCAATCAGTGATTTAGAAGTTAGTACATACAGTGTGACATCCCAGGCCTTCCACTGCTTTTTAAATACGACCTGCACTGATTCCCATTAGGGCTTGCTGGTCTGAAGGTAAAATAAATAATCACAGTAGCAGGACACGACAGCATTTGCTGCAGAGAGGAAATAGCACATTCTAAATCTTATGGAGTCCAGGATCTCGGCCAAAGTGCCATCACAATTCTGCACTAGAGAAACCCTGTGTATCATGCAAATGCAAATTTGAACGAGGTCAATTCCTCTCCTGGCATGTGAGTGCAGACTTTCATAGCAACGTAGGGTGAGCTCCAGGTGCAAACAGATAACACATATCCCACGTTTAGTTTGAGCTACTCTATGCTTCCTAAGGAGCTAATGAAGCAGGGTCAACACAAAGGCAAAAACATATTTTCCCAGGTCCTAGGAGGTGTACTGGAAACTTTATGTGATCTCTGGTATCTAACCTATGCCAATTCAACCAAGCTGGATGAGCAACAACATCACAGAGTTGGCATCTTGCACCATTCTTAGGAGCCAAAATGCTGAGCATGGTATATCAAGACACATGAAATAAAACACAGTGATGAGTGAATGTACCAAGCTTTGTGGTTGCTTTAGACTTCCTTACCTCATTTACATAGACCCAGTGACTATCCTTTGATGCAAGGTTGGTTTCCACAGCCTATAAAAAAAGTAGAAAGAAATATAATAATAAAATAAATCAAACCACATGGAGCACATCCCACAAGGAACTTGCATACACAGGTACTGTAAAGCTCAGTTCAATTGTTTGCCTTGCTGTTGGCCTTGTTTCAGTACAGTTCTTGTCATGTCCTCCACTGCTGCTTCATGGAACACCATCTTATTGGTGGCATAACAACGTATCTCTGACAGCTAAACCAAGTATTCACAAAATTTACAGAATTGATTTGGTTGGAAAAGTCCTTCAAGACCATCAAGTCCAACCTTGACCTAACCCTACTGCCCTATCTTTAACAACACACCACTAAACCATGTCCTTGAGCACCACATCCAAATGATTTCTAAATACATTCATGGATGGTGATTCAACTTCCTCCCTGGGGAGCCTGTTCCAGTGTTTAACAGCCCTCATTGTAAAGAAGCTTTTCCTGATACCCAAACTAAACCCCCCATGGTGCAACTTAAGGCCATTTCCCCTCATCCTGTCACGTGCTATCAGCAAGAACAGACCAACCCCACTCTCACTACAATGTCCTTTCAGGTAGTGGTACAGAGCAATAAGGTCTCCCCTCAGCCTCCGCTTCCCCAGACTAAACAGCTCCAGCTCCCTCAGTTGCTTCTTACAGGATGAAGCAGGGTGGTACATCAATGCAAGCTACCATCCTATGTGGAATAGTTCACATACCTATGCATACCTAAGGCATCCTAGGTAGGCTGGGTTTTTTTCCTCAACATTCTTCCCAAAACACACTGCCTCTGTCTCACTACAACTTTGATAGTTTAACTGTTAGCTGACCTATTTAGTGAAAAACACCACCCAGACACCTGAGTTAGGTTCCTATGACTCATATTTTCCTTATATTTACACAACACCCCAGAGGTGTGTTTATGTTATGATTACATGGACACTTTCACTTCCTGGTATGGGCTTGGCTAATCATCACATGGAACCAGAGAATTGTTCAGGTTGGAAAAGATCGCCAGAGCTGTTGCAGGCGGATTGGACTAGATGATCTTTCGAGGTCCCTTCCGATCTATGATTCTGTGATTCTATGATTCTATGATCAGTAAATACAACCATTACCCCACCAGTGGATTCAACCATAGCCCCAAACCCTATCCCTAAGCTCCAGATCTTCACGACTTTTAAACACATCCAGGGATAGTGATTCAACTCCCTCCCTGGGCAGCCTGTTCCAAGGCCTGATGACCCTTTCCATAAAGAAGCTTTTCCTAATGTCCAACCAAAATTCCCCCGGCACAATTTGAGGCCGTTTCCTCTTCTCCATCACTCATTAATTGTCAGAAGAGATCAATGTCCACCTCTCTACAACCTCCTTTCAGGCAGCTGCAGCCAGGATGGACAGTGTATTTATCCATGCTCACATAACCATCATAGTCCATCAAGATGACAAAATTGGGAAACACTTAGTACAAAGATCACTACCAGTAGCAAGGACCCTTGGAGGAAGCATTTTCTGAAGTATACCCCAAAGTTCCTAACAGTCCCGCTTTGATTGAAATCAATACGGTCACTTCAAGAAAATTCATAGTTTAATAGAGCCATATCAAGCATCACGAGGTGTCTGTTGCAGCAGTGACAATGATGCTGCTAACATCCTGCTTAACACACGGTTACACAGTTCTCACTCAATAAAGCAGGACAGCCCCAGCACACACATGAATTTCAGGAGGCAGCTCATTACCCCAAGTTCTCAATGTCCCTGCCTTCAACCACTTCTTCCTTCCACGCCAATACGACCCCACTCACTGAGCAGACATTCTTACTGTCACGTAATAAACAGCAAAATGAATCACTCTATTTCTAACCTGGTTAGAAAAACAAATACGCACAGACAAAAATAGTTGCAGTTACTGTTTTTTTTAATCTGGATAATTTACGCTGCCTTTTCACTCTGTGAGGCCTCAAATACATTTGCACGGGTACGGAGAGGCTCTGTAGTCCTGCAGGACCAGGCCAGTCAGGAACATCATCAACCACTTTCCTCTCCAGAACATGTTGCATAATAAACCTCTCAGACATTCAGCGTCAGATGGGATGAATCACCTTCTCTTATGACACCGACTACAGATGACTGGCTTAGAATAAACGCCTACAACTTACAAGGCTGCAGTGAAACGACAAGACATTCATCCTTAATGTAGGCAAAGGGAGCACCATTACCTGAGCCTAGCAAAAACAGAAGACAAAACCCGGCTAAAGTAGCCAACACCAACAATGTTAACATTGCTCTTACTTTATTTCTCAGGGGCAGGAGGTGAACTACTCCTCTAAAGAGACACTTCCTAAAGAAGCAGCACAAAAGAAATCCAGAGATAAAAATCAACACAGACAGGGCATCATCACCATGAGCAACAACATTATGGCAAGTTCACTATCCCTGTTGCCAAAGCAGATGACAGCTAACTGGATCCCTCACACTCATTTTAAGCTGGCAGGGAAATTATACCAACCACCTAAGTGAAGACTTGCAGCTATTTGAAAAGCCAACAGCAACAAAAGCGAGGGCAGAAAACATGTAGATGTTTGTTGTATTCACCCCTCTAAGGTATTTGGACAAAGCCAAGAGAGCCAGGTGCTGTAACAGACAGAGGCAGAGCAACGCGCAGCCAACATACCAAAGCGGAACTAAATAATGCTCAGGTGCAGAGCTACTGCACTGGACACATCTAGGGATTTATCTGCTACAGTGAGCAATTTGTGTGAACAAATGTGAAGTCTGGGGAGGCACAAGGGCCAGGGAATTTGGAATAAATTATGGTGACTGGGCTCACACATCTGGGCCAAGATTTTTAACATGAGGTGCCTAAATCTAGGATGCTGAGAGTTTGTCTTTAGTCATTAGAGTGCCAAACCCACAGAAATCAATGGCACCACGCTCCAAGAGCCCGGAAAGTCTTTAGAAATGTAATGACAGGCATAAGTAGGTTTAAATATCTACAAATGAAAGTCGAGCAGTACGAACAGCAAGGTCCTGGAGACCTGTGATATAACAATCATGGAATTGTTTGGGTTAGAAGGGATCTCTAACATAAGTTCAACCCTCCTGCCACGGGTAGGAACACCTCTCACTAAATCAGGTTGCTCAAACCTATGTCCAACCTGGCTTTGATCAGTGATGGAGCATCCATACATTCTCTGGGCAACCTATTTCAGTGTCTTACCACTTTCATTGTGAGGAACTTCTTCCCAATTTCTAACCTAATTTATAAGGAATTGTAAGAATTAATCTAACTTCTCATCTAAATCACAGAGAAATTTATTCAGAAACATCCTGATGGATCTCAGACACAGCCTGTTTCATAAACACACCTGATGAGGAACTGGGGCAGGATTCACAAACTAAGTTGTGTGGAAATGCAGGTGCTAAATATCCTCATTCTTTATAAGCCCTATACATACGGAGGGTCTAGTTGACAGGGAGTAATGCCTCACAACATTTTGAGCAAAGAGAAAATCTGCTTTGGAGATAAACAGGGCATGGGAAATTAAAGAGCATTCATCTTCCCTTTATTTGTGCTTAGACTAGGAAATAGCTCCTACAAATCTGAAGGGAGAGGGGGAGGGAATAAAAATAGAGGTTTGGAGACTGTGTGTCCTTCATCCTACCCCATCTTTCCCCCCAATTACTCTACAGAACCCAAATAAGGGAATTATAATTCACAAACTGGACAACTATTAATGACAGCATAGAAATGCTGTTTTCAGAATGGGATCAGACTAGGATGAGGGGTAAGGGAACAGTGAATGCAGAGAACTGTTTATAATTTCTCAGTAGAAAACACTTGCAATAGAAATGAAATAGGGAGACACC
Source organism: Rhinopomastus cyanomelas (assembly GCA_013400115.1). Classification (NCBI taxonomy): domain Eukaryota; kingdom Metazoa; phylum Chordata; class Aves; order Bucerotiformes; family Rhinopomastidae; genus Rhinopomastus; species Rhinopomastus cyanomelas. The sequence goes on along the minus strand of VXBP01006197.1, from coordinate 29,810 downwards.
GAAAACTGGAATACGAGCATTAAGATTTTTAGATCTCATACCAACAGTGATAGAGGGAAAGAATTAGAGGCTTTATAAAAAAAGATCCAAGATATTTCCATGTATATGGCTTTGTTTACCTCTAAATGAACAGCTTCAAGTAATTTATTGCAATAATCCACAACAACACTATTTTACAAGAGAACAAGCATTCTCGCCATGTTTATGAATAAGGATCTCGTCCATTATTTTACCTAATGGCAGCTGCAGAATTAAAAGATAAGAAAGTAAGCAATAAACAGTGCTATACTGCAGAACTGCTCTTCTGAAATCAAGTAATTCTTCAGGAAAAAGATCCCAAAAACTAGAAACAATCCCTCCCTGACCTTCTGAAAAAAACCTGAACCTTGAATTTCTAAGTGTACAGTACTGGGTTGGTATCAGGAAAAGCTCCTCCCCACCAAAGCCAGCTGCTTTGCAAAGTAGGGTGTGTGCAAGGACCACGGGGACGAGCAGCTGGACACAACAAAAAGAAATGCTAGTGAGTCTGACAGAGACATAGGCAGACTGCACTGCAGTGACAGCAGGATGTGCTGATAAAGGCCTCTGCATAAGGATTACAAAACTGGTATCTCCAGAAGTATCTCAGAGCACCAGAACCCGCCCCTGTATCCTAGAAGGCAATGGCTTGCAGATGACAAACACAGATTGTCCTGTTGCAGCTACAGTCCTGGAGACAAGGTTACCACCTTGAAAATCATGAGATAAAAGAACCACCAGAGAGCTTTGCAAGGATGGATATCACATTTGTAAAAGGGTATTGGGTAGCCTTTATCGTCATGCTGGGGATAAAGAGTATTTTAGCTTTCCAGAAAAGAAAAGGACGGAGAGTTCACAGGTAGAAAATAATTAGTTAAGAGTGTCCTAAGAGACTCCAAAAGACTATCAACCCCAAGTTTTGCCAGCTGATGAGAACTACAGCTGGCAGCAGAGAGTAGATGCACTGCAACACCGCAAGGACTCCATCGAAGTACTGGCAGATACATGAAACCACCCTGAGACCACAGTTCTGGGAACTCAGCCCTATCACAAAGCTCCTTCTATGCAGCTGTCCACCAGCTTATGAGCCCTGCCAACCAGACAGACAGCTGATGGCCAGTTAGTGGGATGCTTAGAGCACAAATCCAGGCACAGTGAGCTGGCCGGTAAGAGACTGAAGGAAGACACCTGAGTTTAGAGACTAGGATGGCGGGAATGAGGACACACTCAATGTCAGTTTCACTGCTATGAAATAAGTAAAAACACTAAATATGCTTTGTGGCAGGCAAATACCAGAAATCTCTGGTTCTTCAGAGGGCATTTTCCATCTTTCCACAGAACCCCAGAATTGTTTAGGTTGGAAAAGACCTTTAAGATCACTGAATCCAACCACTAACCCAACTGTCCCAAAGCCACCACTAAGCCATGGCCTTAAGCTCTAGATCGCTACAATTTTTAAACACAAGTGGGAATGGTAATTCAATCTTAAGGCAGAGATAAAACTCTTTTTTTTTTTTTACAATATTCATAACAAAGTTGTAAGTACAGAAGGGCTTGGAGAAGTAATCATGTCCAAATCTCATGTCTTTGCAAACCTTTAATCAGGATCAGCCCTGGCCCTTACAACTCATTACCTGCTCACTTTACATTTGCCACTGGACAGGTTTCACAAGAAAATTGATTCCAGCTCTTACTGTCCCAGGAAAAAAAAAAATCTTCAGAACCATTTTGCAATCTATTACAGTGAAACACAAAGGGGGAAGGGAAAAGGCCACCATTTCCACAGAAGTTTGTAAATCAAACAACCCAGCTTCTGCTGCTGACTTTCAGTACAACACATGGACTTAGATATTTTTAGATTTTCTCTTGGTTTAAGGGTGGAGGAAAATGCAGTTGGAACCATGGATCCCGCTGAAAAGACACAGACCATGTTTCCCATGCAGTACCCTGGACAGTAACTAATTGGATCAGCACCCAAGTGCTCCTGTTTATCTGAGTGGCTTTGTGTATGTCTAAGGTACAAATAATTTAGGAGGGGAGATATGAAGAAGTAAATTCTGGAAGAGCAGATGGGTTCCCTCTATATCCCCTTGACACCCGATTTATATTTAGCAACGTCTTCAATTAAAACAGTGCCATTCACATCCGGGAGTGACTTGCATAGGGAATAAACTTTCACAGAAAAACAATTTCTTTGTAGCAGCTACTGGGACTCTCGCACATCATTAGAACCCGTCTTTGCCCTGCATTTTAAATAAGTATCTCTTGACTCACTATTTCCAGAGGAGCATAAACCCTATAGAGCCTAATAGATTAAAAATAAATCAGCATGACTTGCCATACTGAAGCATAACACCAGACATTTTTAAATCTTCTAATTCTTCCACTCTACTAGAGAACACTCTTCATTGATACTGTTTCTAAAACTTAGATGCTCACAGTACCACTAGCACAGGGATTAAAATTAAAATTTCCAGGCCGCAATACACCATCCCAGCTCACAATGAAAAGTCACGCATCTACGACACAAATCCTGAAGAGGAAAAACAACTGAACTGCATGAAACTGGATCAGTAAGTTTACTTTCCTCATTTAAAATAGACTAATTAAAATTTCTGAGTGTCAGTTCCAAGTGAAATTCTTCCATCACTAAATGGTAAAATGAAAATTTAAATGGTTCCATGCTTTTTTACACATGAGAAAATCCACTGACCTTGACCCTTTCTTACTGAATGCCTCTCTCCATGAAGAATTTGTACTTTTAATAATAAAAGGCTTTGCCAACAAATCTATTATTCTTCCTTTTTCTGAACATCTTCCCAGCACATCCACATTTTAAAAAGCACTTTCAGAGATGGGGACTGGGTGAACTTGCAGTGATCACTGCCTCAAGTCAATGTCGAAGATGATACCCCTACATTTACAACAGAAGCTGTCAATTCGGAGTCTCTCCATATTGACAAAGTACTAGTAACTATTGAAAGGCTATCATGAGATTGGATGATATTTTAGTCATTTTGGGACTACTTCAGTTGTATAAGCTGATAAATCTGGTATATTCAGCTTGAATCATCCTAAAAAGATGGGCCAAAATGGTCACACAGAGTTCTATACTCTCCTACTCCACAGTCTGGGATAGTTGTCCAGTGTTCTTGTTGCCCACAAACGCTAATATTCCGTTATTGTCTCTGTACAAATGATGAGACAATCTCTTCTTGCCCTCCAGAAACCAAGGAACTCAAGTTAATAAAGGGCAAAAAAAGAAAGAAGAAAAAGAGGAAAAAGAAGTAAGAGGGGAAGAGAAAATTACATCCCAAAGCCAAGTCTCAAGTCATGTCCACAGCTGAGTTCTGCTTTCAGTTGCCAATACATAATGAAAGAAACCAATGGGATGCACTTGTCCCAGAGGGGGAAGAGAATCCTGGAGCAGGAATTGGCAGGGCTCATTGACAGGGCTTTAAAGTGGGTTTGAAGGAGGAAGGGGTAAATAGTGTCCTGCTGGCTGATGACAAACACTGGGGCAGTGTACCAGCAGCAGAGAGATGGAGAGCCAATAAGGGCCCTCAGCTTGCCCCGGGACAAGCCAGGGATGATTCACTAAGGCAGTCTGTGGAAATCAAGAGCAACTGGCACAAGGAGGAGGACAGGGCCAGCCCAGCTGAAGTGCCTCTATGCAAATGCACAGAGCTTGGGCAACAAACAGGATGAATTAAGGGCCACTGTGCTACTTGGATGACATGACATAGTGGCTATTACTGAAACTT
>VXBP01006197.1:0-25773 GCA_013400115.1 Rhinopomastus cyanomelas | reverse complement strand
GAGGACAGCTAGAATGGGGGTATGTAAGGAAGCTGCCCAAACAGCTAGAGATCTGGTTAGGAAAGCCAAGGCACAGTTTGAAATGAACCTGGCCAGGGAGGTCAAAGGGAACACCAATAATGTCTACAGGTATATGAATGGCAAAAAGAAGACTAGGGAAGGTGTGGGCCCACTCAGAAAGGAAACAGGTGATGTGGTCACAATTGAGCTGGAAAAGGCTGAGGTTCTCGATGACTTCTTTACCTCAGTCTTCACTGCAAAGGCCTCCAGCCACACTCCTGGAGTCATGGAAAATAACAGCAGGGACTGCAAGGAAGAACTGCCCATCACAAGTGAAGATCAGGTTCGTGATCACCTGAAGAACCTGAAAGTGTTCAAGTCCATGGGATCCGACGGGATACACCCACAAGTACTGAGAGAACTGGCAGATGAGGTTGCTAAATCCCTCTCTATTCTATTCCAAAAGGCATGGCAGTCTGGTGAAGTCCCCACTGACTGGTAAAGGGGAAATATAATCCTATTTTCAAAAAGGGTAGGAAGGAGGAGCCAGGGAACTACAGACCAGTCAGTCTCACCTCTGTGCCTGGTAAGATCATGGAGCAGATCCTCCTGAAGACTTTATTGCGACAGGAGAATAGTGAAGAGGTGATTGGGAACAATCAGCATGGCTTCACCAAGGGCAAATCATGCCTGACAAACCTGGTGGTCTTCTATGAACAGGTCACAACAGTAATGGATGAGTGGCGATGAGGGGCGAGGTTGTTTACCTGGACCTGATCAAAGCCTTTGACACTGTCCTGCACCACATTCTGGTCTCCAAGCTGGTGGAACATTGCTTTGATGGGTGGGCCACTAGATGGGTAAGGAACTGGCATGATGGCCGCACCCAGAGAGTGGTTGTCGATGGATCCATGTCCAAGTGGAGGCCAGTGACAAGCAGAGTCCCTCAGGGATTCGTCCTGGAACCAGTCTTTTTCAACATCTTTGTCGGTGACATAGACAGAGGCATTGAGTGCACCCTCAGCAAGTTTGCTGACAACACCAAGCTGTGTGGTGCAGAAGACACACTGGAGGGAAGGGATGCCATCCAGAGGGACCTGGACAGGCTGGAGAGGTGGACACAAGCCATCCTCATGGGGTTCAACAAGACCAAGTGTCAGGTTCTGCATCTGGGTTGAGATTGCACAGATACATTGAAAGTTGCATGCAACTAAAGCACTGCATATGGAACTCTTCCAGAAGCATTCAGGGATAACTGACTTCTCAAAGCTCAAACACCACAATCTATGTATAAAGCATTAACTGTTGACCATGTAATGATGTGGTGCAGTGGATAACTGCACAGCAACAGTTCCATAAGACAGAGATCTGATGTTAACTGAAACACACAATCTTTCAAAAATCTTGCACTTAAAATTTCACCAAAGACACAGGTTAACTTTGAAGACTCAACAAAATTTTGGAAAAACAACTCAATTTTGCTCACTTAGACACTGAATTTCCTTTGAAGATAACAGGCTGGTACTTCTAGATGGACTCTGGATTTGAGCTGACTTTGAGGATCCAAGAAGATTTTGGGAAACAACTAAATTTTGCTCACTTAGATGCTGAATTCATTCCTAAAGTTAACAGTACTGACTCTGAATTTGAGATAACTTTGAACATCAAAAGAAGTTTTGGGAAAACAACTCTATTTTGCTCACGCAGACACCGAATTTCTTCTTAAAGATAACAGGTTGGTACATCTATACTAACTCTGGAGTCAGGTTGGTACATCTAAATCCTGTGTAAAAGTCTCACCTTGTACAGATCACTTTGCAATTCTTTGTTACGATCTGTACTCCTGAAAAACTTCAGAGAACCAACGAAAATTCATCAAAACTGCTTGGCAGTTGGAGCTGGGGTGTTTTTACTGGTTTGCTCTGGTTCTCCTCCTGCCTTCCATTAAGAGAAGAAATTGCCACTGAAGAAATTTGCCCATTTCAGTTTTCTGTTTGGTTGGAATACTACACAGGCTTGATACGACATAGGCGAAAATGGTTGAAAATGTTATTTTCAGGCACAGATGCTGGGTAAATAAACCTATTTCCAGCACAGATGATCGCTCTCATATTCTCAGACTGAGCAGCCATACCGTGAGCAGAGTTTAACTCAACACACACTCACACATTCCTAATTTCCTCTTTCACAAGAGCTACACTTTTCTTTGCAGTGTGATAGCTGAGCTCCCAGAACCATATATAACAAACTCTCAACTGAAAGAACCAGCTCCTGGGTGAAGAGACCACTTTGATTATCACGAACTTAGGGTTTTCATACCAATTCATCGCCTCCGGCTCAAAGTTGCCAACCACACTGCAAGGCTGTTATTTTACATAGGATACAGGTTTTCAAGCTCCATGAACTCGGAGATGTCTATCCACATCAAAGGTTGCCTTGTCCATTATCCACCTTTTCATCTGTTCACATACGTGCAGCCTCTTCAATATCTTAAAATCCTGTCTGGTTTTAAAGGAAAGACAAGGGTACTAGCTTTGCTTCAGCCTTTTTTAATAATAATAATACCTTTTTTAAACCAGCCCTTTCCTCCCTACAGCACACCTACTTTAAATTGCAAAATAAGCACATACATAAAGCAAAATCCTTACAGGTCTGAGGATGACCTTCTTGTCAGTCCTGGTGCATTTTCCATGGGCAAACAGTGCCGCAGGCTGTGTGAGCGCTAAGGAACACCTTAAAGATCACCGTAACCATCTTACTGCAGAAGACTCTTCCCTGGTCAGCTTTGCCAAGAGGAAAGAATATTTGTTAATTTAAAAAACTATGGCTTTCCTCCTTTGGAACAATTTCCACTTCATTTATCTAACAGCAGGCTCACATGGTGTTTGCAATGTTATAGACAAATGGGTTTCTGAGAATGAACTTTTCTGCATTGTCTGGAGCTACAGCTTATCTTGTGACTCCAGGGAAACCAGCATTCCTCGTAGGACATGCCTTGAATCTGCTCTTCAAATGCTAAAAACACTTTGCTTTCAAGAACTGTAATTTTCTTCTCATTCTTTCTAAGGTAGAATTTAGACAAAACCACAGATTTCTGTTACGAGTTTCCATGTCCCTGAGGAATGCAGAGGAAAAGGTGAAACTAATAGCCTTTAAATTCTAAAATCTGAGCCTGTTTGTCTTGTGATAGACTATCCTATGCAGCCATTCTATGATCCTTGGCACTGATTTCTATTATTTCAGGATTCACAAGGGAACTTTGCTATTGCATCTAATTGAAGTAGCCTACACCACATTGACAAAAAAACCCCAAACTCTATCAGAGAATTATAGAATGGTTTAGGTTAGGCCAGACCTTAGAGATCATCTAGTCCCAACCCCTTGACGTGGGCAGAGTATATTATTTATGACAAATTATTTAAATGAAGAACCACGAGTCTCCAGTTTAAGTTTCTTATACTGGGATGAAGGGGAAAAACCCAATAGCCCCTGAATCTTATGGGATGAACGCAGATGAAAAACTGAATAAAGACACATCCTTCAATGGTTACCTGATGGGAAGAGAACATGAAGAGAAGCATGAAGACAGCTAGGGACTAGAGGTATAGCTGGAGACATGGAAGAAGTTCAGAATTGGTTTGAAGAAAGCCCACAGTAAAGAAGAAAAAATACTAACTTGCAATGAAGCAAAGAAAGACCTGGACCATATGAACAGAAACATAAGACAGAGGAATGGATCAAATACAGCAAGAGAAGAGAGTTGGTAATGAGATGAGAAGCTGAAACACTGCATAGAGTGAACAGACACACCAAAAAAAAGTAGAAGAGACCAGACAACGCGCACAAGAATAGAGGAAGATAAAACCCAAGGACTGAGACCTTGGGGTTGCGAGGACAACACAGAGAAGATCAACAAACATAAATGAAGAAGAGGGGAAAGGTGACAAGGGAGGAGGGAAGCAGCCACAAACAAAAATGAGAAGACTGGAGATTCACATAGTCCCAGGAACTACTGAATTGCATGAGGGACAAATTGACTGGTTTGTCATGAGAGAGCAGGGAGGAAAGATCTCAGCCAGCGAGGACAAGCAACATAGCCTTGAGGCATAAAAGAAATAAAGAAAAGAGTCTTTCATTACTTGGGTCAGGTGTCACTTGCACAGTGACTGATGTAATATTTATATGTAGTTGGGATAGATGTGCAGTGCACAGTATAGCAGGATGGAGCTACTAAAAAGGAACGGACACAAAAAGCCTTTTTTGGTTAAAAAAAACAGCCCAACCAATGAGTACATGTAGGCACTGAATGGTATTCTTGTCAAAAACAACCTGGCTTAGGTGCTTCTTTTAGATCGCACTTGCAGTGCTGGCTTTGAAACTACTAGAAGAAAATTAAATACTGAAGAGCACATGGAGCTTCACAGTCTCTAAAACTACTTTTAATTTGTGAGACTGTGCAGAAATGGGGAACAGACCTGTCCACATGGAGAGGGCAGAGCAAGATGCACAAAGAGCAGTAAGAGCGATGCAAGTATGATAGTGTCCTAGTTGAAAATGAAATTATACTTATAATGAGGCAGCAGACATCACAAATAAACAAACAGTGTGAATCAGACTGAATCTGAATCATATCCAATCATAGCTTGGATAAGAGGAGACTGAGGGGCGACCTCATTAATGTCTACAAATATTTGAGGGGTGGGTGTCAGGAAGATGGCACTGGGCTGTTCTCGGTGTCATGTAGTGATAGGACAAGGGGCAATGGTTGTAAGCTGGAACATAGGAGGTTCCGCATCAACCTGAGAAGGAACTTCTTCACAGTGAGGGTGACGGAGCACTGGAACAGGCTGCCCAGGGGGGTTGTGGAGTCTCCTTCTCTGGAGATGTTCAAGACCCGACTGGACAGGTTCCTGTGTGACTTGGTTTAGGTGATCCTGCTGTTGCAGGCGGATTGGACTAGATGATCTTTCGAGGTCCCTTCCGATCCGTAATGATTCTATGATTCTATGATTCTATATAGGGAAGATATAATAAAAGATGGACAGACTTGCTGGGATAGTGGCCCTACAAGGCAAAGATTACTGCAGAAGAATAACAACACTATTTCAAAGTTCGTCAGGGGTGGCAGAAATTTAAACATCGTAAAATAAAAATTTAAATGTCTCACTCTTAAAAAGAAATCTAATAATTGATCTTGTTGGATAGTGCCATCATGTTTTAGAGCTAAGTAGGGATGATAGAGGACCTTAAAGAAATTCCAAATTTCTTCTCTCATCTGTAGAGTCTGAGCTTTTCGGTGATCCCATTTCCTCAGCAGTTACATAGCTTGAACCCAATAATTTCAGTTGTTCATTTAACATTGCTGGTTATGATCCCGACAAATACTATTAAAGGAATTAACTGTGATAGAAACAGAGAGCATTTACAAAGACAATGACTTCTGAAACCAGGTAACATAATTAAAGTGAATCTCACTACTATGAAAAATAAGGTCATGCACTCAGAAAACAGTTCTAAAAAAATAAAATGGCTATTACAAAATTTCATCAGTTTGAGGCTTTTTAGAAGTTCAATGTCAGTGATGCAGCTATTTGTGCACCCATGAACAATTTGATCCTAAGATATATCAGTTGAAAAACAGTCTCACACAGCATCGTCGCAGCCAAACTGAGGCGGTGTGGTCTGGACGATCATGTACTGAGGTGGATCGTGAACTGGCTGCAGGATAAAAGCCAGAGAGTAGTGGTCAATGGGACAGAGTCTAGTTGGAGGCCTGTATGTGGTGGAGTGCCCCAAGGGTTGGTACTTGGACCAGTCCTATTCAATCTATTCATTAATGAGTTGGATGAGGAATTAGAATACACTGTCAGTAAATTAGCTGATGACACAAAGCTGGAAGGAGTGGCTGACACCCCAGCAGACTGTGCTGCCATTCAGCAAGACCTGGACAGGCTGGAGAGCTGGGCAGGGAGAAATCTGTTGAAATATAATAAGGGCAGTGTAGAGTCTGGCATCCGGGCAAGAACAATGCCATGTACCAGTATAGTTTGGGGACTGATCTGTTGGAGAGCAGCGTAAGAGAAAGGGACCTGGGGGTCACGGTGAAGGAGACTAAGGGGTGACCTAATTAATGTTTATAAATATGGAAAGGGTAGGTGTCAGGAGGATGGACTCAGGCTCTTCTCATTGTCATCCAACGATAGGACAAGGGGAAAAGAGTGTAAGCTGGAACGCAGGAGGTTCCACATCAATCTGAGAAGGAACTTCTTCACAGTGAGGGTGACAGAGCACTGGAACAGGCTGCCCAGAAAGGTTGTGGAATCTCCTTCTCTGGAGATGTTTAAAACCCTCCTGGCCATGTTCCTATGCAACTTGATCTAGGTGACCCCTGCTGCGGTGAGGAGATTGGATTAGATGATCTTTCGAGGTCCCTTCCAATCCCTAATGTTCTTTGAACCTGTGAAAAGTAGTCAATAGAGTAAGAAATAGTGAAGAACAACTAAGACTGCTGTAGTCACCACCAGGTTAAGAACAGAAGCATAAAACAACATGCTTAATGTACTTCAAGTACCATAGGAGGGTAAAACATGAAGCATCCCAACTGCTGAACTCACATGGTCACACTAGCACAAAGAAATATGGATAAAGGTAGGATCACGGGTGTCTTTTAGCTGAGAAAATAAAGGCTATTTCTAAATGCTGAGAAAAGTATTACGATAGCATTCTGAATTCATGTCATAACAGTAGTGGCAGGAAAAAATACACTTCCACATCAAGACAGTGCACAATCTGTCCATAGAGGTAATTATGGAATATACATTTATGTATTATGATGGCTGCTGTTGTCAGGGAACAGAGGTAAGTCAGTTCCATTCTCATTTTGCACCTGTCAAAGAGTCTGAAAAGTCAGTAGAAGCGTTTTGGTGTTTTATAAGAAAGGCTCAAAAATGTATATTTCATACCTTATAGTATAGGTAGTACATACTACAGCAGATTTGTAAGAGTTAACACCAAGTTCCTGTTTCTACTAGGAACTCAGGCACCCAAGGTTTAATAATTACTCTAGCATTCCAACCTGCATCTCCTAGAACAGGGGTCCTCAAACCCCGGCCTGCAGGCCGGATACGGCCCCTCAGGGTCTGCAATGCAGCCCGCCGGTATTTACACCCCACCCCGGGTTTGGGGGGTGGAAACCAAGCAGCCGCAGATGACTTCCTGCTGACTGCATGGCCGGGCTGAGGCGGGCAGCTCCCCCATCTCTCCCCCCCTCCCTCCAGCTCCCAGGCAGGACAAGCCAGGCAGCACAAACTATAGCCCAGCCCCCGACACTGTCTGAGGGACAGTGAACCAGCCCCCTGTTTAAAAAGTTTGAGGGCCCCTGTCCTCAAACCTGGCAAGCACCTTCTCAGCTCCAATGCAATTTGTTCTTCCAAATCCAAATTGTTTTTAAAAGATTAAGGTGTTATAATTTTTTTTAAGCAGGGAGTCCAAAAGCAGTAATCCTTTACCTCCGTGATAAGGCTTGTCTACCTTAGTCTTTATTATTTACTAAAGTTTGGCTGTCTAAAGGAAAGGAACTAATTTTTCAAAGTCTGTTCGGGGACTTGAAGTACTATATTCTGAATTTAGGGACACAAAAAGAAGACTGATTACCTTAGCTCTGAAACACTTGGCTAAAAATAAATTACGATATTCCATGAAAACCTTAAGACTCGAGAATTAATAATGTTATATGAGATTAATATTAGCTCTGTTCAAGTCAAAGGGGACAAGATGTCATCTTTGGGAGTCTTCTGTCTCTCAAATAGCACTGAAAATCCTACACAAATGAGAGATTTAGTAGATTGCGCGAAGAGCCAAGTCAGCCCGTATGGCTGAATGAAGTAACTCTGTTAACAGGTCCTTACGAAAGACTATCTGATACAAATATACACAGCAACCATAAGAAATCTCAGGCTCCAATTTTTTTATGAGAGTAGAAATGACAGTCTTTTGGGAAGATAAAAACCCCTCTGACGTAGTGCTCACAGCACTTTGTGTTGCATTGGCAGCTGTGCTAATGAATAAAAATTGGTTTGGCCACTGATTTTTAAGTTTGACTACATCTAAGTAGGCTTTATTGGTCACATTATACTCTTATCTGTAAATCCATACAAATCATTAGACGGTTTGTTTCTCTCCTGCCTGAGTGTCACATATTCACCCCCTTCCAAGGCCTCAAGGCTAAGCAAACAGAGCAGGGTGGCCCTATCAAAATGACTGGAATACGTTATTTTGCCTGTCATCACTTGTGAAATGACAAATAAGCATTTCCTACCCAGCACAAGAAGAAGGAAGCCATTCCCTGCCCCCCTATATTTCCTGTAGCCTTGCCTTGGAGAGGCACATTCACCCTTCTGGTTAGCTGTGTCAGATGAGATACCCTGGGACAAGCTCTGTGCAAACTGCCTCTCACAGCAGCCTCCATACCATGCTCAAGCATCACCTTCCCTAACCTCCCATCGTTCCCGTTTCTTTTTATTAGGACTGTTCAGCAATTTGCTCTAAAAATTCATGTCTCGGCTGTCTCTCTTCCTTCTTTCACCAGGCACAAGACATCACATCTGTGCTGTACAACTCCAACAGAAGAACTAGCAAGTGGAAAGACTGCAACACACTCCTAAGCTATTATTTTGCTTTCCCTTAGCTACTCCATCAACCATACTTCAGAGAAAGATTAATTTCCCTAATTACAAGTACCCAACTGGTTTTGCTTATAAAACTCTCATCAGCTACTTCCTCCTTTCCAAACCCAGAGATGATGGAGCCACTTGTCCTGTCTGTAGGTAAAACTCTACAAACCCAAAGCTCTCCCCCCCCCTCCCCGTCTCTGCCACCTTTCTCCTCTTACCTCCCTAGGCAGTGACTGAAGTATCTCCAAGAGTTCTGCCAAATCTCTCCACCACCGATTTTCCTCCTTCTTTTTGAAACTCAAGACAGAACCTGCTATCTTGAGCCCTGTGTTTTCTGAGTGTTGGCTAAACAAAGCACATCAAGCCTAACCAGGTATGTTTAGATACACTTTCATTTCCAATCCAGGCTTTTTTTACTCAGGTTTGGTTACTCCAACAATTTCTCATACTTGAGCCTTTTCCTCAGAGCACTCTGCCTCAGTACTTGGGACGGAGCCAAAGACAGGATTCACCAGCTTTCAACCCTTGGTTTTTCAAGGTCGTGACTTTACAGCACCTGAAACTGTGCTGTGAGGAACAAACATGCAAAACAAGCCATCAGCAGCTTTCAAAGACCAAGCAGAATTATTTTGTACCCTGTCTGGTTATAAAATGGGAAGGCATTTTTTCCTAGCCAGGCATAAATGACCACTGTTATTCCTAGCTTTTGTTTAGCATAGCTACAGAGCCTTGTTTATGTAAGACCTGTGTATACGTGCAAATACCTTCTACCACAAGGTAACAGCTGCCATCCAAGCCAAGTGCCATAAATTCATCAAAAAATTTGTACTTGCTCAAAAACCCCAAATAATACCAACAAAAAAGCCACCAAAACAGTTGTATGAGATCCTTTCACTGTTCTCATTTCAAATTCCACTACTACAACCCATGATGGATTAAGAGCAACTGAAAAGCATAATCCCAGGATGGATTTGAAATGGTTTTAGCTGTGTAATTTAAAACCAAGTAGGGATCATAAGGCTTTCCTACACTTCACAAGGGTCTCAGTTCATCTCTATGACTACCCAGCATTATTAATGTACAAAATTTGGATGTTCTCTTTCATTTAATAACTAGTAATTAATTGCTGATTGATTCTCAAGTCCTGCTCTTGAGATACCAGTTTAAGATACAAGTATATACAATCCTAAACTTTGCTATTCCACCCTATTTTCAGGGAAGGCTCAAAGCCTGTTTCTGACAAATAATTAAGATAATAACTGAAATAAACCAAGATGTCTTGGTTTTATCACTCTTTCGCCTACTGCCACAGAAAATAAGGAGCCTTGGGAAAAACCAAACTGTGTTGGAAATACCTGCCTGATGCAAAAATCAAGGCTCCTTCAATATTTTAAGGGAAGTGGTAGCAACTCAAAAAACATGGGTGTAAATTTTCATTGCCACACTTTTAAAAAAAGATGAATAAAATCTTATTTAATAAGAAAAAATACAATAATCATTAAATAGCATGTATGACGGATCTGCCTCAGGTAAATCTCCCTTCTGAACTTACATCTGTAAATGGTTGTTGAATTATCTTTTGTCTGTGAAATTACAAAACTCTTAGTTACAGGATACATATGTGATACAGATAGGATAGAAACAATGACAAACTATGGACCAATCTCTATCACAAGATTTTCCTACTGAGTAATCCTCTGAGGGTCATTTTTGGGATCTGTTATGCTATTTCCCTTTTTCTGTTCAATGAGAGGTGAAACGGCTCCCAGATTAAATGACTCCCCTCACCTTCCTTTAGCCAAGAGTACTTTGATCAGAAATCTTCTGAAACTTTTCTGGATGCTCCACGGTTGTTTATTTTTGAAGAAAAACTATGAAAGAACCACCAGTTATCGTTTCACTTGAAGCATTTTCATTAGACCTTGTAATTTTTTCCTCTGACAGATAACTACTGCAGCAGCTATAACGAATATCTTGTCAGAGGAAACAATAATTTACATGAGAGGCCAAATGAGCATCTAAATATTAATATCTAATATAATATCTTACACCTCCATGCTCTGGAGCCAATTGAGCCCTCTACATGTAATGTAGGTCTTGCTGAGCAGGTGATTCCGAATAATCACAAATGACCTGCAATAACAGCAATGGAACATAGAAAACTGAACCTCTACCATAATGTCACCATCTCCCCGTCAGGACTAGAATCCATCGTTCCACACTGTAAAATAACAATTTTGCCTTGCCTAACTTTAAAGTTCACACTCACAGGCTTTTCTTTTCTTCTTCTTTTTTTTTTTTTTTTGATTAATGAAACAGCTTTGACAGCCAGAAGCTTCTTCCCACTGTAAGAGAGAAAGCGGGTAGGTGCCAATTTATGATTATTCAAACTACTAATCTCCTGTGCCTTTGACAGCTATTATTCCTTTGCCTGTGACCCAACCAGTTAATGAAGTGAAATTAATTTACAGTAATAGGAAATTCACAGAACTACATGAAAGCACAAGCTTTAATACGCAAAGAACAAATGGCCTTTTCATGCAAGGCTGACCACCAGCATTGTGAAGAAATTTGAAAGGGCTTTATACCTTTTTAAGTAGGACTAGCACTAGCTGAAACAATATAGCGCAGTAAATATGATAAATCTTGAAACACCTCTTCGAAGCAGAAAGCACCAACACAATTCCCTCTTTTTTGTCACACAGCAGAATTTTTCCCATTTGCATGCAAACGTCTTACACACACATCCATATTTTCTAAAAGGAAGATCAAGATCTTTCCCATCCTTCAAATCCCTGCTAACACTTCTGTCATGATACCCAAGACAAACTGTCAAATAGGAAACCAGTAACAGAGATAGTTGACATATATTCTGCTTATTCATCCTCTGCAAAAGTATGTGTCAGGGCACATTAGAAGTGGAATAAACACGGGTTTAATATGGGTTTACCTTAAATGGCAAAGTACAGCTCACATTTTCCTCCAAATTCGATTAAAGGTTGAAATTGTTACTCAAATCCCCTACATCCTTGTATTTCCTTTCCCTAATTTTTGCCGTAGGCTCCCTTCCTCAGCTCTACTCTAAGGCAGCAGAGGGAGAAGTAAAGAGAGAGAGATGTGCAAGAGCCACAACAACTGAGACTGGCTTTGTTTGTAAACTAAAGCACTTTATTTGATGCCTTAAAAATGTCTAATTATTTTATAACTGTCTCTAAAGTTCTCCCTCATACACAGTATATTTTCATACTAATCTGTAGTTGGCAACAGGAGACTTCTGCTTCAAGTAAATCCTTTCCTGTTTAGCCCAGAGTTGCACCTATTTCCAGCTAAGGTCAACCTATCCTCACACATCTTGCCTGTACAGTTACTGAAGCTGTAAAATCTTATTGGTGAACATCAGAACCAAGAGCTAACATGGGATGGCTTTTTCTTTTTTCCCCCCAGGAGCTCACTGAATTACTTGACAGGAACAAGATATACTTCCTAGGAGACGTGGAAATCCTGATGCAAGACTGGGCTACTGCTCAACAAGATACTAGCAGGCATAACAGGTCTGAGCGTTGAAAGTGGTTTCTTCTGTTATTCATCCTTAACTTCTGCTGGGGGATGTCTGCAATCTAAATTAATAACACTCTCTGTTACTTTGGCCATGAAGACGCTGGTTGAATACACACAGAGACAACACAAGATGAGCAATACGGCCACAAGGCAATCATCCTCCTCTACCAACACAATGTAAACAGAAGCCTCTCTCAGGTCCTTACACAAACTGACTCACTGACAGACAGACACAGGGAGATACATGAAGAGAAGTCTTTACAAGATACCAAGTGATTCATATCTGAGGATTAATTCCAGGAATTCTGTCACTCACCCCCCTTGTATTCATTCACTGACTTGAATAAACTGGAAGTCTCTGCAGTCTCTCTGATATCGCAAATCCATCCTTTCAGAAACTGGTTTTTGAAACTACTTTTTCATTTCTTTTCTGGCAGAGCATCTAAAGCTGTAACTCCAGTACAGTATGTTCACTAAACCTGGTTTGGTGGTGTGGTCAAAATAATCTTTTCCTCAGGAAACTTAAAGGATAAAGAATCGTTATCTTCTAGGCAAGACCAGCTCAAAAAACATTGAGGAAAACATTGCAGCATTATGAATAAATAACAAAAGGCAGGAGCAGAATCTTAAAGGAGTGCATCAAGAGGTCATTCAAATCAGCAATTATACTTATTAACAATAAACAAAGAGAGCTACCCATGCTGACCTGTGGAGATGGTTGTTCACCTTTTATCGAATTAGAACCTCCGTCACAAGCACACTGGTCAAATCCAGTACATTTCATAAAACACTTCATTTTCAAGTGCAACTATGAATAGCAACAGGTGAAAGGGGGCGGTTAGCAGATCAAGAGAGGTTCTTCTCCCCCTCTACTCTGCCCTGGTGAGACCACATCTGGAGTATTGTGTCCAGTTCNGAGGCCACTTCCAATCCCTAAAGATTCTGTGTTAAAATCCGCAAAGGATTGGAAGCGGCACTGATTTACCCCCTCCATCCTCACTCCTCAAATTCTGAAAGCTGATACATAAATATTAACTTTATAATATAACTATGTATAAATACATATATATGTGCATCTATAATACTCTATATATTATGTTAATAATAAAAAATAACAAAAGCATATTATTTTATATAGTCTATATTTTTATCCATAAATATAGTCTACATATTTTATATAGTATTAATAAAGGACCTTTCAACAATCCAGTGCTAAACTATTATTCTTGTGAATAAAAAAGGTTTAATACCAGCTGCACTCTTGATATGTTTAAAGTGATGCATTACTGAACTGCAAGGCTGTAGATAAATCAGTGCTCGATTGCCCAGTACAAATGACTAGGGATACTATCTACTTACATAAATATATTCAGATGTTTGTACCTGATGCTTAATGTCTGAAAGATTTGGTAGGAAACAACACAGAATTTACAGGAAGCATCACTCCTTCAAGAGATAAAATATGTCTTCAATTAAATTTTGCTATTATTAAGTAATTTATTTATCCCTTCAGTATTCTCCAAAGGTTTTTCAGCTCCTCTCTGTTAGTCAATTATCTCCCAAAAAAATCACAGAACTCACAGAATCATGGAACATCAGGGATTGGAATGGACCATTGGAATGGACCTTAAAAGACCATCTAGTTCAATCCCCCTGACACAGCAGGATCACCTAGACCAATCCGCACAGGAACATATCCAGGAGGGTTTTAAACATCTCCAGTGAAGAACACTCCACAATCTCCCTGGGAAGCCTGTTTCCATGCCCTGTCACCCTCACCGTGAAGCATACTTATATGGAACCTCCTATGTTCCAGCTTACAACCATTGCCCCTTGTCCTATCACTGGATGACACTGAGAAGAGCCTGGCTCCATCCTCCTGACACCCACCCTTCACATATTTATAAACATTAATGTGGTCACCCCTCAGTCTTCTCCAAACTAAAGAGACCCAGCTCCCTCAGCATTTCCTTATAAGGGAGGTGTTCCACTTCCTTCATCATCTTCGTTGCTCTACGCTGGACTGTCTTCAGTAGTTCCCTACCCTATTGTCCAGACCACACTGTCTCAGTTTGGCTGCGAGGATGCTGTGGGAGACCATGTCAAATGCTTTATAAAAGTCAAGATAGACCACATTCACTGCCTTGCCATCATCTATCCACATGTTTATGCCCTCATCAGTGGCTATCAGGTTGGTCAAGCATGACTTTCCCTTCGGTGAAGCCATGCTGACTGTCCCCAAGGACCCTTTTGTTGTCAATGTGCTTAGAGACAGGATCAAGGATAAGTTCGATCACCTTTCCTGGGACTGATGTGATGCTGACTGGTCTATAGTTACTAGGTTACTCCTTCTTACCCTTTTTGAAGATTGGAGTGACATTTGCTATCCTTCAGTCCCCAGGCACCTTTCCTGATCCCCATGACTTAGTAAAAATCACAAGATCATAGAATCATTAGGGATTGGAAGGGCCCTTGAAAGATCATCTAGTCCAATCCCCCCCGACACAACAGGATCACCCAGACCAAGTCATACAGTATCACAGTATCACAGTATTATCAAGGTTGGAAGAGACCTCATAGATCATCAAGTCCAACCTGTCACCACAGAGCTCAAGGCTAGACCATGGCACCAAGTGCCACGTCCAATCCTGCCTTGAACTGCTCCAGAGTTGGCGACTCCACCACCTCCCTGGACAGGCCACTCCAGTGGCCAAAGAACTTTCTCCTCACCTCAAGCCTAAATTTCCCCTGNGGTCAAGGTCCCGCTGCAGAGCCTTTCTGCCCTCCAACTCAGACACATCTGCCCCCAGCTTTGTGTCATCTGCAAACTTGCTGATGACTGACTCAATGCCCTCATCCAGATCATCTATGAAAATGTTAAAGAGGATGGGGCCCAGCACTGATCCCTGAGGAACACCACTAGTGACCGGCCGCCAGCTGGATGTGGCACCATTCACCACCACCCTCTGGGCTCGGCCCTCCAGCCAGTTCCTAACCCAGCACAGAGTGTTGGGTTAGGAACCCAGTACAGTCAGTCAGGGTTAGAAGGGACCACAGGATCATCCAGTTCCAACTCCTCTGCCATGGGCAGGGACACCCCACCATAGATTAGGCTGGCCAGAGCCTCATACAGCCTGGCCTTAAACACCTCCAAGGATGGGGCCTCAACCACCTCCCTGGGCAACCTATTCCAGGCTCTCATTACTCACACGGTGAAGAACTTCCTCCTCACATCCACTCTAAATCTACCCACCTACAGCTTTGCTCCATTCCCGCTAGTCCTGTCACTACCTGACATCCTAAAAAGTCCCTCCCCAGCCTTTTTGTAGGGCCCCTTCAGATACTGGAAGGCCACAGTAAGGTCACCTCGGAGCTTCCTCTCTCTCTAATTCTCTCTGTCTGGCCTCACAGGAAAGGTGCTTCAGCCTTCTGATCATCCTCATGGCCCTCCTCTGCACTCGCTCCAGGACGTCCACATCCTTCTTGTAATAAGGGCTCCAGAACTGGACGCAGTGCTCCAGGTGGGGTCTCACCAGAGTGGAGCAGAGGGAGAGAATCACCTCCCTCGACCTGCTGGCCACACCTGTCTTGATGCAGCCCAGGATCAGATTTGCCTTCCGGGCTGCAAGTGCACACTGCTGGTTCATGTTGAGCCTTTTGTCCACAAGCACCCCCAAGTCCCACTCCTCAGGGCTACTCTGCAGCCAGTCACTGCCCAGCCTGGATTTGTGCTTATCATTGCCTCGACCCAGATGCAGGACCTTACACTTGTTCTTGTTGAACCCCATGATGTTAGCTTGTGTCCACCTCTCCAGCCTGTAAAGGTCCCTCTGGATGGCATCCCTGAGCCTCACACTGGTCACCGGCCCTTTCCTGTTGGTGAGAACAAGGTCCAGCATAGCACCTTTTCTTGTTGGTTTCTCCACCATTCGGAGGAAGAATTTGTCATCTATGCAATCCAAGAATAACCTGGATTGCTGGTGCCTTGCTGTGTTGTCCCTCCAGCAGATGTCGGGGTGGTTGAAATCCCCCATGAGGACCAGGTCCTGTGAAATCTGCTTTATTTTGCTGGTCAGGTGATGATGGAGAGTGGCTTAGCAATGGCTTCTACTATCTCCCTTAGCACTCGTGGGTGCATCCCATCAGGCCACATGGATTTATGTACTTCATATTGCTCAATGGATCCCTAACCCACTCATCATCAACTAGAGCAAACTCCTCTCTTGTCTCACCTTCCTCTGGGGCCTCAGCAGTCTGGGGCTTGATATCAGGACAGCCCTCAGAAGTATAGACAGAGGCAAAGAAGGTGTTCAGTATCTCTGCTTTCTGTGTATCCTCTGTCTTCAGGGCACCCACCTCATTCAGCAGGGGGACTACATTGCCTCTAGTGTTAGTCTTATCTGCAATGTATTTGAAGAAGCCCTTTCAGTTGCCCTTGACCTCTTTGTTTCTGCAGCACAGATTTCACTCAGAGAAAAGGTGGTAACTGCTGAGGGTTAACAGCATGTCACTCACATTATCAGATTAAAGCAGACAAAAGATAAGTGCATCTTTAGTTTAACATGAGAAAACAAAAATTGTAAGTATTATCCCATGAAATAATACAGGGTGAGTGATTGTATTTTTCCTACAGCAGGAAACACCTCTCTGCAGAGAGTTTTTATATGAAAATGTTACTCTAAGTGTGAGCTCTTGTTCTTCTCTGAATCTCTGTATTTATTGTTGAGCAAAAGTCCACTGGCAGGATTTTTGGAGAAAAGTCTTCTAAGAAATTCATGTACTTCACCGAATACAAATTTCCCTTGGATAAAAAGGAATAACAACTAAGATACATGAATACACTCGATGTTGTTACTCTTTTGCCAAAGTATGACTTCATTGCGCTCCTCACATCTGACGCTGGATCAAATTCTGTCTCAGCCAGTGCTGAGCATGGTGAGAGTTTAGCTGCCTGAAGTTATATAAAGCCAGTTCATGAGGATAAATGGCTATACTTTAATATATTTATAAGTTTTGTACAAGGAAAAGCTAAGCAGAGCCGAGGCACGAGGGCTTCTTGACAGTACTAGATGGGAATCTGGGGATTACCTGATTTACAGCTAGAAATTAAACACGATCTATACTAATCAGCAAATGCCATTTTCTGTGCAGCTCCAGCACTGTATCACAGTGCTCTTTGGGATTTGTTCAGTCTACAAATGCAGCTGGATCAACTCACTGACTTCCAAGTGTACAACATGGATTTGAATGACTTCAGACACACTTTCACAGTTGTTCCACTCTGTCCAGTTAATGCTGAGGAAGCAAAAGCCAATGCCAAAAAACCTGACTAACCTCTAACTCCAATTCGCCACCACTCCTCCCCAAAGGCCCTAAAATAATTCTTTCCAAATGCCCCTAAACATTTGCTTTAACAAACAAGCAATACTGAGTTTGAATGACAGTGTAAATGCCTTTTGGTCTCAACTGCCCAGTTCTTTAGTTCTGAGAAAACAACCTCCTTTCACTGGAACAGCAAGGGGGACATTTTCAACAGACGAGTCACGAAAACTATCACTAATGATTCATAACACTAAACCTCTTCTAAAGCCAAGGGTATTTTCTCAAAGCACAATTAGCTTTTTGATGCATTTCATGCAGTCCCATTCAGTGTTTAAGATGCTGTGACTCCAATACTTTATATTTTATAAGCATTTTTCAGGAAATGGTGGTGACTGTCAACCTGAACTTCCCATATTATTAGGTGGCTATTTCACAGTCCCTTTTGCAGAGATCTGCAGTGCACACGGCGATGCTTAATGTCTTTGCATTGAGGTAATAAATCTCAATGCAGTGACAAAGAAGTGTCTTTTTTTCAAGAGTTTTTCCCCTCAGCATTAGAAACATTAAAAGTCTTTCCTTCTGCTGCACTTCTAAGGGGCTTACCTTGGCTAACCTGAGTTATGTAGAATTATGTGCCTAATCCAAGCAGCTCAGTTAGGAGACCAAGTCAATAGAAATAGAGATACAGCTCCAGAGTAATTTACCCTGTTCAAGACCAGTACAATGAGTCACCTTTTGAAGGTGCCTTTGGTACAGGAGAAACCTAGATGATAAGCTTAGGGAAGAGCACAGTACTATAGATTTTCTTTCTTTGGCAAGTCCTTAATTACAGCCCTAAGATGCCTCAGCCAAAAATGGCAAGTCAGCAAGCCATGGTCAGTCCAACAACTATGCCAACCTGTCTCAACTTCAACTGGTGGAGTGGGGCAGGGGTTGCAGTTCCTCAAGCACAACTGTGACTCCTAGCGAGGAAAACAGCAGAGCGTCTATACAGAAAAGTGGCACTGGTGATGTCACAGCCTGCTTTGCCTATATCAAACCCACTTTTCATGGTCATTGTGGTCATGGAGGTGCAACAATGAGACTATGAGAGAACTCTCCAGAGAGTGGCCAAGAATCTCTGTCCCCACTTTTCTGGTGGCAGCAGAAGAAATAAGTATAGCCCTTTCAAACTCCTTCTCCTGTGGCTTCTACTGATGCCGGCAGGACCACAGGTTCTGCATGCCAGACTGAGGTTACAGACCATTGGGGACACTGCAACAGAAGTAAGGAAGCATAAAGGAAGCAGAAGTCAAATAAATAGCAGACACTTTTTAGGGGGACTTGTCATGGAGGGACCAAACAGCATCTTAAAACTAGCAACCAAAAGTAAAGACTGTTTAGAATAGAGATTTGTGTAATGTGCAGTCTTTCAAGGTCCCTTCCAACCCTTAACATTCTGTGAGTCAAAAAAAATCCATAAACAATCTGCAAATAGAGAGTAGTTGTAGAAAAAGACAATAAAAAAAGAAAATAAAAATAAAAACCAACCACGAGAAAGCTGTCCACTTGGTGATTTCACAGAGCAGACAGCTTTTCATTACCCAATGTGTTCACGGGTGTGAATCACACCGAGAAACAACAGCAGAGTGAGTCACAATGAAAATCTTGGTGTAAACTCATTCCTCGCAACTCTCTGTGCTACGAAGTGCACAACACAAATTCATTCCCACCTCTTTGAACAACACCAGAGTTGCCGTTGTGCCCTTGATCCTGCAAAGCTCTTCATTAATCATAATTAAGTTTGAGTGAGTTACCTCAGAGTCCTGTTTGTCACTGTTGCTTCCAGCCAAATACACGTTTAGGTACTTTCTGGAACTAGAACCTGCATTTCGATAGACATTCCTGATTCTAGGTATTTATGCTTTCATATAGCAGAAAATTAAAAGTGCATCTGTTCTAGAAACACAAACTGTAAACATTTTGTAATTCAAACTGCTTATTAAATATTACCTTGAATTAAAAAAGCACTGTGTTATGTAAAATAAAGTGTCTACACTCATGACTTACGATACATCCACTGAGAAGTAAAAAATGAAGCAAGTCTAGAGGAAAATAAATCAATTATTGGTGTAAACAAAGCAAAATATAGATTTACCAAAATGGCCAGACAGCAGATATTTGAGGATTGGGCACAGATTACTGAAGATTTTTTTCTTTTTCTTTTTCTTAACGAAAAGGCCTCCTAAAAGTTAAGCTATAATTTACCTATTTTAGGTTGGTTTTTTTTCTCATTTTGTTGCTTCTGGGTTTATTTAAAGTATCTTGCCAGGTTTCAATTTCCAGTGCTGATACCTCATTAGGCTGCAAGAACTTAAAAAGAAATTCAAGATAAAAAAATACCAGCAGTTTTTGGACCCATGTTCATGACTGAAAACTGTAATAATATTTCATCAATGACCCCAGAGAATGAAAAACTCTAGAACAATTTACGCAATAGCTGTATTTGCTCTGGGACAGTTGGGCCTTACTAGTGCTCAAAATTAATACTTTCCAGTGATAAAATTTCCTATCCAATACCACCTCAAAGCTAAGCTTTACTAAGATGAAAATTCAAAAATTGCTGATTTTACTGCTGGAGTTTTCAAGATCCTCATCAAAACCTCATAAGAAAAGATTCCGACTGATAGAGAACCGACAAAAACATTTGTCTACCCACAGTTTTCCACCAGAAGTTCCAAAAGTTATATTTATCTAAAATTATCTTTCACAAAGTTGAGGAATCTATCTTACTGCACTACGACTTCACCGCATTCAGTATAAAATGAATGGACTGAGAATCATTCGTTTAGTACTTTTTAAAGGAAGGGTGTTAGCAGAGTATCTCATAATTCAAACTGCTCAAACTTGAATCTTTTCTTTGACTCAAGTTCCACTGAGCCATGAGATCAGAAAATTACTAAATAATACTTTTTTTTTACTGGTGTCCCAGGCAATACTTTTAAATAACAAGCAACAAACTGTTTCCCACATGATTGTGGCCAAAGAAATAAACAATTTACTTATAACGACTATTGAACGATTGGAAAATAAAATTGTAGTCATCAAGGGCAAAGACTTTATTGGAACTATGGTGTATTCCCACACCCTCTTCACCTCCATTATCTCCCCAAATGCTACAGACTTGATTAAATTACTTTCCCATTGACATGAAAACTTAACTTTAGCTTTTGTTTCACCATTTCTTCAGCTTCTTATTTTTCAGAAGCATTATTTTCTAAGTATTTTTAAAGTATTACCTTAAAAACAATATCTTTTAAAGTATTTTTAAAAGAAAGGAGTATTTTTAAAAATAAGGCATATTTTAAAAAATTATTTTTAGAAAAACTAATCAATTAATTTCAAATAAAAGCCAGTTTGTAGCAGATGTTAAAATAACTTGTTTGCTGGTTTTCCCAGAAAATAAAGACCCTGACAAAAGACTTTCAGTTTTAATTGAATGATACAGCTTGATAAAAAAGGATATTGTCCTCTGCCTCTTGTATTGCTCACCGTGCTGCTAATTCACAGCAGGTTGCTGTTGAAAGTTCTTATTTTAGTTTTCTAAGATTCAAGGCTGTGAGATATTTGTTGAAAAACCCTGTGTAAGTGCAAGTGGTTTTGCACACAGTACGAGATTGACTACTCGTCTTAGCAAGTACAGACACGTGAGTGCAGGTCAGACACTCCCAGACACTTACCAAGAGAGTTTTGTCCCAAGCAGAACATTCATGCAGATCTTTAATTACCTGTTTGCATCCTCATGCAAGAACAAGTCTTCAGGAACAGAATTTTCTTCTGATCACTCTTCCAGTAGATGACATTTAGCTCTAGTGGAATATTTGTACGGGTCACAGCCCAAATTAGATGACACTTTGAGTACAAAAGGAAGGCAAGAGTAATTTCCTTGTGCTGCTGCTTTCATAGCAATGGAGATAATTCAACTTAACTACACAGTGGGGGGGGGGCACTTACACTGATCACTGATGTGATGACTACTAAGTCCCACAGGAACAGATCAAGCAACACAAATAAGGACTGTATTTTTTTTTTTCAACCTGCATAGAGCAGTCCTTTACCAATAGTGATAAAGCTGCTGAGAAATAAGCATTGCCTCTCCTGCCAAAAGTTGTTTCTCTCCTTGCTCATCAATACGAGAAATTTTATGTCACCAAACAGAAACAACCAGTTGCCTCCTGAGCTCATCCTAACAACAGATGCAATCTACACCTAGACATTTCTCCAATCAGGAAAACAAAATAGAACTTCTTTTGAACGGGGATTATTTTATCTGCATATCACTTATCTGTGCACATGAGGTCTGGAATGTTCTTAGTTTCTAGGAAAGAAACAAATGTGCATCTGATATGTTTACAGCAGGTTTTTGTAAAGGAGATGCTGAGAAATCCACACTGTGAGGAACAGCATTATGCAACAAACTGATGCAGAACTGTATCTCTGGACAACAAAAATCACCACCATCCACTAAATCTTTCTTCACCCCCATAATAATGTGAGATTCTTTCACTGTTTAACAGTAAAGAGTAATTTCAGGAGAGTAAGACATGAGTCCAGATTGAACAAGTAAAACAAAGAGTAAAAAAGAAAAGACACTGACTGCCAGAAACCAGACCCTTTAAGAGTTAATTAGAGAAAAGGTGAGTGTTGCAGTACTGGAACAGGTTGCCCAGAGAGATAGTGACTGCTCCGTCCCTGTGAGTGTTCAAGGCCAGGTTGAATGGGGCTCTGGGCACCCTGGTCTAGTGAGATGTGTCTCTGCCCGTGGCAGGGGAGTTGGAACTGGATGATCTCTGAGGTCTCCTCCAACTCAGGCCAGTCTGTGATCCTAGAAAATGCTAGTCCTTGCTAGAATGGGAATAGTTCTTCAACACTATCTGATAACAGCACTTACAGATGAAAAGAGAGATGATATAAAAGCTGTCTGGCTGATGCCCCTCTTGGCACAGCATTTCAAACATAGACAAACCTCCCCCAGAGCATCACAGCTATCGCTGAAAAACACCCCAGCACTGCCAAAACTATTGCAGGAAAGAAATATGTTATAACTACATCTCGAATAGTCGGGAATAAAATAGACCTGTATTGTGCAGAGGGCAATGACTACTTTGATTTATTTTTTTCACTGAGTTTATTAAAGCAAAATAGAACAGTCATTCACTCAGGTTCTGCAAATTGTCGAGTCTAGCAAAGAGCCCAATCTTAGTCATGTTTCTAAGTGCTTTTGCAGAGCAAATGTTAAATAGTGTCTACTTTGGAGACTTCTGAGTCATACTCAACCTCCAACAATCCTTGGTGGCTGGTGTAATTAGAAAATACTATTTTGTTTTCAAGGCAGTGCCTAGAGACCCTGGTCCCTGGCACCAGAGGAACACATGGGTGACCTTTTTAGTGGAAGCTCACTGGAAGTGCTCTAAAAACAGCCATTTTTCTCTCCATTCTCAGACAGAAGTAGCACAATAAGTCTCTGAATGTATTAATGATTTCATAAATGTACCTAGTCCGGAGGCACTTCAGCATGTGGCAGTGCTGTGAAAATCCTACTGATAGTGACCACAAGCCTCTGTGCTAGGAAGAAACTTTGGTCTGGGATTGAAAAGGCAGCAAAAATCCATAAACTACAGACATGATTCACTTTACCCAAGTCATTTGCTGTCTCTGTCCCTTACTTCCAGGCAGGAATCTCTGTCAGGCAGTGAAGTTAAGGACAGAAAAAGTTTGGAGCAATACCCTGTGGCAAGGTGGGTGTAGAGAGTTCTAATGCTTTGAGAATTCAGAATGCTGTGCACTTGGTGCTTTTTTTTCCACAAGCCTCTTCCACTTTGCAAAAATTTATTTTCTAAGGAAGAATAATAATCCCATTGTAACTTGCAAAATAGCACCCCAGGACAACTCCTCAGTTGTCCTGAGCAACATGAAGTAAGTTCTCAGCACGACAGCTGCCAGACTTAGACAAGCACCACGGTGGATGATGGCAGATGAGAGCAATGAGATAACCATAGCAACAAGTGCTCTTAATTGCAATGCTATAATTAATTGGAATATCCAACCTTAATTAGAAGATAGCCAATAGAATGATGACTTGCAGACTTAAAAGTAAGGTGAAGGTAGAAATGTGGTCTCTTGGAGCTCCTATCAATTATAATAAAAACATTTTGTGTGGAAATTACCCATTGAACAAATAAAGGTAAAAGTTAATGGTTTCTAATATTGCAGTAACTATTTTCTGAACATTTTGTTTCCTCCTGAAACAGAACAAAATCTCCTTGTTTTGAAGGCTCTTGAGTGCAACTGAAATATGTTTTTAGACGTAAGGAGACAATATTTCACCCGGGCAGACAATTTAGAAATATATTGAACACATTTAGGTTCATTTTAAATGCAAAGTGTTTTTCTTCCCCCCTAAGATTTCATCTCCTCCTGCTACTTAACCCCTTGACAATGTTCATTTGTGCTCTCACTGGAGAGAGCAAAAATGGTTCACTATGCGTTTAGCAGCACAAATGAGTAAATTCTTATAAAACAAAATCCCATTTCATGGAAATTTCCCTGATAATTAGAGCAAGAATAAGGGAAAGCACAGAAAGGCAAGTGTGTCTTCCTGGGATGTTACACAACCCTTCCATCCCTAATGGAATTCAGAGACTGTGGAACAGAGGAGACCGACAGAATAAACCAAGTGTAAATTCTCATGGCCTAATGCAAAAATAATCATGAAAAAGTGAACTTGATTCTTTGAATTCAATAGACTCTAAAAGCACATTGACATTTTCAAAGTCACACTGTGAAGAAATAAAGACCATGCCATGAACTACTGTGAGTTTTACTTTGTGGCTGGCAGAGGTAACTTGTTGTCTGGGGCATGTTTACGGTCACTTTGGTTTTCTGTAATGTTGTGCTGGATTGCAAAGAATTGAGGAATACTGATTTGTTTTCATACTGTTTCAATTTAAAATTAATAATAGACCATCTCAAAGCACAAAACATTTCTAGTCACCTTTGGCTTTTCCTAAACCAAAGGAATGCTGGAGCTGTCCAACACACAACCCACTGCCACGCGTCGATGCATTGCTGGCTCACTAGGACTTTTTATTTATCACCAGTTTTATTGGCAAATGTTAGCATTTTTCCAAGAAAACCAAATCAAAGCAAGCTAGATAAACAGCAAAGTCATGAAAGTGGACTTCAGATGATGCAAAAGTTCCGCTCAATAAGTATCTTAAACTTCAGTTGATCTTTTATTGTACGATGAGGAGAGGATTATCTTTTTATTATCAACATTGAGGGCAAAATGGCTGTAAGGTCTGTCTCATTAGTTCAGACAAAGAGAGAGTGGCTGTCCTACTACATGCAAAACCCCTGCTAAACTCTCTAAAGCTTTGCCGTTTGCATCTGTTGATTTACAGGTGACTTCTGTTCCATAAATTAACTTTAATTCTTGGGGAAAAAACCCAAGTTAATTTATTCAAGAAACTCCCTCGCCCACATTTTCACATGATCTAACTGACAGCAAAGCCAATTTGTCAAAAAAGGAGAGAAGTAGGTTATATAAGCTCCTAAGTAGCATTTCCTACCAGTATCTCAAATACAGCTGGTCCTTTTGATGCCATGATTCTGGCATCTTCCTAAGCCATTATTAACCATGGGCATTTAACATCAGGAGAATTTCACTCCAAAGGAACCTGTCTAACAGCCATCCTACTTAGAAAATCCTAATTTACAAGACACTTGGAAGGTATGAGAGAACATTTAATAAAACACAGACATCAGAAACCACACTCCACATAGTGTTTGGGTTTTTCCAATGAGCAATTTAAGCTGCATTACAAACCCTGTATCTGTCGCAGCAAAGGTAGGTCTAAGAACTTTTTCCTGTGTGGGGTGCTGTGAGAATCAAGCTCCTAAAAACACCCACAATGTTTAGTCTTTATTGAGAAGACTTGTACAATAAATCCTGAGGGCCTCATAAGCTCAAATATAGGATAACGTGTCCAAGATTTGAATTCCAATATTTTTAAGACTTATATTCCAATGAGGAATATAAGTCTTAAAAATCAGGAACATATGTCAAGAAAAGGTTAAGTATTAATTCTAAAGTTGCCCTTAGGACTACTTTATGGATGTAAATAATAGTATAAGTATCAACACACGTTTAATCATAGAATCATAGAATCATTACGGATCG
>VXBP01006196.1:253848-319797 GCA_013400115.1 Rhinopomastus cyanomelas | reverse complement strand
CAGCGCCCGCCCCTCCACGCAGCCGCGTTGGAAACTCCTTTTCTTCCTTTATCCAGTGCTCATTTGATGCTACTGATTAATAGATTTTCAATTCCTGCAGATAAACCTTCTAAACAGCTTGTTGACAACTTAAAAAGTGGAAGGAGTTGTTTTTGGAGAGGTGGAAGGCTGATCTGAAGCAATAGGGTGTTTTCCTACGTTTTATCCATAGAATCAGAATCATGAAATCGTTTAGATTGTAAAAGTCATTGAGTCCAGCCATTAACCCAGTTGTCCCTAGGCCACTGTTTAACCATATCCCTAAGCTCCATATCAACACAACTTACAAAAGTGCCCAAAGATGGTGATTCAACTCTCTTCCTGGGCAGCCTGTTCCAGGGCATGATGAACCTCTCCATGAATAAGTTTTTCCTAATGTCCATCCTAAATTTCATGGCACCCATAACAACAGGCAGTAGGTTTTGACTTAATATCTCTGCAGGAATTTAAGCATCAGTATATCTGAGTAAGATCTGAAGATGTATTTCTTCTTATCATCTTTAAGCTAGAAAACTCAGTTTTGTGACTCTTTTATCCCTGCCTTCTTAGCACCCCTTTAGAGACAACCCGCAGGAATACCGACTGCGAATGTAAGAACAGAAGTACAGGAATACTGTGAATACTGTTGACTTGAACACTTGTTGAGTACTTGATGACTTGTTATCATGTCCAGATGGCATCCTATGAAATATTTCTCTTACGAGTTTGTTAGACTGACAAGATGGGGTGTAACTCTGTTTGATTTAAGCAGGTACATAGGATGAAGGTGAGAGACAACCACAAAGAAGTTAGCAGGGATTTCAGTTGGTCTGGAATGAGCATAATTTAACTGGGACATCCCAACGTTACCGCAGTCTTTTTTGTTGATGGATTTATAATGATACTAGATTTGTTAGACACTACAGATTTGAAATGGGATCTTCCCTGTAGCTCCTTAGTTGCCTTAGGGTACATGTGAAGCATTTGATCCTCAGCCACAAGTCTGACTTTCTTCAGGTTCTTCTGAAGGGGAGATGACAAGACCATGTGATACACAACTGAGGAAGAAGCTGGGGATACCTTGCTGTGTGGAATTTATTTTTGGCTAGATATATGGATCTATGTCAAGCATATTCAAACAACTTGTTTGAATTCCCTCTGAGCTGACAAGGTGCATAATTAAAAAGAGAAGCTGGCTACGGCCAATGAGATCTGGCTGATGCCACGTGGTTGGTTTGTGAGAAGAAAATTACATTCAGGAAAGATGGGTGTTAGATCTAATGTCAACTGATTAGAGCGAGCAGGGCTAAGTGCAGTGTTTTACCAGAGTAAATCAGGAAAAGCTTAAGGATGGAAAGCAAGGCAAGAGGTGAGATAAGAGATTTGAAAGCCATTGTGTTCCTCACTTAAATCCTAGGAGATAAATCTGAACAAGTCCATCAAGAGGAATGTGATGCATGATACTGAGCTGCAGGTCTGACCCATGACCGGGCATGGAAACTGGGAGAAAAATACCAGCAAGCTTGTTGCTTGCCTTGCTTTGTGCGTGTAGTCTAGTAACAGTAACACTAATTGCTATGATTTATATTATTACCATTTCATAATAATAAATTTCAAAGAACTTTCAATATTATTATTTATTTAAAGATCTTTTCTCCAATTTACAACCAGGTTTCAGAGCAGGCAGGAGCAGAGAAACTGGATTGATGGCTCAGTCAGACTTGAAACAAAATAAGCAGAATATACCTCTGGTTTTTGGTTTTTCATAGAAGTTCTTCTTTGTGCTTTTGGTACCTTTATTTTTCACAACAAACGTTATGCCACAAAATCTGCAACTCTGCTTATCAACACAGAAAGCACTACGTAAGAAACATGCAAGTAGTACCAATATTTATTACACCAATGACACGGATTTGCTTTGGTGGTTTGCTGGGGTGGTTTTTGCTTGTTCTAATATTACTGTCTTGTCTCCAGGCAAGAAAGCAATTCTCCCTGTGCCTCTGATACATGTGGTATAACCCCATGTCTCGCTGGCAGGGGATTTAAAACAGCCACTATAATTTACATTATAATTGTGTCATATTGTTTTGCTTCTCGTACAAGTTCCTCCTCGTTTGAGATTGTTCTGTCCTTTAGCAAATTGCGCACTTACCTTTGGCTCTGTGGGGAGCTCTCGGCAGTCTTGAGTCAGGACTATAATGGGAAAATGGCTCACCTGATGATTTCAAGGGGATTACAGATTTAGGGGAAATAATCTGGTGGATGAGAAAGGGAGGAGAATTCCACAGGGTGCTACCAGAGCAGAACAAATATTGAGCTCTGCCATCACGGCCTTGCCTGTGTTTCAGCACATCTTGGTTTTGCAGTGCTGCAGAGGGGCTGGAGGGACATTTTGGATGCCCCTGGTACACGCAGACACTCAGGTGCTAATCCAGCTCGACGGGACGCGGGCAGTTCTAACAGGTTCATCTTGCTCGAGGTCCGAAGGGCTGTTGCCAGGCTTGGCCAGAGGGACATTTTCCGCACACGCTGCAGGAACGACAGTCGTCCCATGTCTGTGCTGCATAGACACAAACTTGTGTTGCTTGTCCTAGAAGCAGAGGAGATTGATCATTCTGGCCTTAGTACAGTTCCACTCCTCACCATCCAGCTTGTCCTGCTTGAAATACAAATGATAGAAATTAGTATATTAGCAGGGGACCGCGGGATGTAATCGTATGTTGACTGAAATGTTTCTGATGGATGGACCTGGTGAGATGACATCTCTTATTTATGGAGAGGAGAGCACAGGTAGTTGATAGATTTGACAAGAGCACAGTGGCAAAACAAAACAACGCTAAGGCAGAATGAGAATGTATTTCCTAATGGCCTCCCTTGCAGCTGTATACACCGATTTAATCTCATCAAAGCACTCCCTTGTTTATGAGGCCTGTGGGTACAATTTTATGCCTGACTGAAGAGGTTGCTAATAGCTGCCATATTTGCGTTTAAGGACCTGCAAAGGATTAAACTAAGTATTTTAAAGCAATGAGCCATAATAAAGTAATAATATATTGAAAATAACAAACAGCTTTTTATTCAATAATTGGCTGCAAAACTGGTGAACTTTAAATGACAAAACTACTAATTATAAATGCGATTGCTAATCATATATTCGTTGGGGAATGCGAATTAATGCCACAGCATAGAGCGTCTATATGTGCCAGAGGCAACAAGTCGCTGAGCAGGACTGTAGGCTCCTTTAAAATGAACCACAAAACCCGCAAGAACCTCGTAAGAAAAACCAAAACATTCCTGTAAGGACAAGGTATCTCTCTGGGTCGCTTTATCAGCGAGAAATCCTGAGGTAAGCATCTGTTCTTCTCAGTGTCCAGGTGTGATGGCCCATGCTGGGGCATTCTGTGGCTCAGCCAGAATGAAATAATTTCCAGTAGGTACAGGAGCTCTGGAGGTCTCCTTATCCCATTTTTGAAGAATAACATTCTTCCATATCATTAACTGTTCCTGCAGTGCTGCTGATGCAATAAATATTTCACAAACCCTGTTGAGAAAACCAGCTAGCCTGAAACAGCTCCTCAGCACCAAAGACTAATTTGAGTTTCACAAGTCAGGAAGTGACTTTAAGGTCTATGATTCAAGAAGTCATGAAGATGCTGAGGATCTTCATTACCGTCTTAGTGTTCAAAGGCAGAAGCCTTTCTTGGGCCACTTCTAAGTCAAAAGCCATTACGGTGTCTTTACCACCTGCCCATCCCCACACTGCTGACAGTAGCTGATTCTGTTGTTTGCGGTTTCCTGTTCTGCATGAAAGAAGTTTGCTGGCCCAAAGTAAACTGTGTGGGGAAGTCCTGCTGCCTGCTAGAGCTGTGTATGATCATTTCCATGTAGGCCCAGCAGCTGCTGCTGGCTGCCTGTGATGCAGGGGATTCATAGATTCCTGGAACACCAGGTTGGAAGGGACCTCAAGGATCATACCGTCCAACTTATCAAGCTAAAAGTAGAGTTTAAATTAGATGTCCCAGCAGCTGGGTCTTAAAGCCATCCAATATAGGGCAATTGACCATTTCCCTTGGGAGATTATTCCAGTGTTTAATGTTCTAATTGTGAAGAGCTTTCTTCTGGACTCCAATTGGAATCTCCCCAGGAGTAACTTAAACCCATCAGTCCTTGTCTTTTTCCTGTGGCATTATTCTAAATGATTTTAAAAGGAGACAGAGCAAGCTCTTCTGCTGCCCTTTCTCATCAAAGGCTGGCTTCTCACACATCAAGTCCCTGATGGGCGCTCTGTGGGGCTCACACAGCTGAAGGTGTTATAGGGCTGCGTATCGGACAGGATGGAAAGTATGGAGGCATGTCTGGAGCTGAGCCTCTGCTGGTAATAGTTGTCTCAGGCTTCCAGCAGAAGGCTTCCATGTACAACCACAGTTTCACAGGCGTGTTTCCCTTTCTTGGTAGAGACATAAGGAAACTTAGGGACTTCTAGGAACTTCCAGTTTTCCGTTGGTGGTTTGTGTCTGTCAAGGGCCTTGTAATACCAGGTTTGTGTAGACATGCCAATGTAATAGCCAAAGAGACAAGCCGTAACCATCACGTGGTTAATGCCCTCCAGGAAGGGTAGTTACAGTCCAAGTGCCTTGCAGGTCACCAAGGCAGCAGTGGCTCCTCCTGCACAGCCCCAAGTGCTGCCTCTCCCAGTGCAGCAGCCAAGGAAGGCAGATCTGTGTGTAATGAGAGTGTGAGTGAGAGATCCAAGTGTGAGTGCTGATCTCCCTCAGAAAATGGATTAGATACTTAGGTACTGGCATATAGATGTTAGGTCCTTACCTTAAATGGTAGAAGTCCTTCAGAGGGGAAAAATTGTATAGACAAGGTGTAGTTGGACACGATAAATTTTATTCTGCTTCCTATAGATTCTGTGTTGATTTTATTTTCTTATTTCCTTGGCATCACCAGGCTAGGTTATATGTGCAGGTTACAACCTGAACATCTTCTTTACTGGTCTGCCTAGAAGATGTTTCCAGTGTGACCAGTGTATCTATATAATGTAAGTGACAGCGGGTCTGTGCAGTCATGGAGGCTGCTGGGTCTTCCCAGTCCTTGTCAGAGGAAGCCAGATGTTGCTGCTGGAACTGGCAGCCAGGAACCCAGCCTCAGAGTTGCAGAAAGTTAATTTTTCAGTGACCACATGAGAAACCAAATTTCTTTTTAATTTTTAGTGTTACAAGTTAGCCCTCAGAGACCCAAAACACAAACATGTGACTTGTTTGGCTAAAAAGCTCATTAGCTTAGCTCCACTACACTGAATTGCTTGAAAAGGATGTTCAGAATGATCTAAAGAAAAAGTGAATAAAAAGAAATCCTAAATCTGTGAACACTGTAACTCATTAAAAGACAATTTATGGGCACAGAAGGGGCTGAAGTCACTGAATAAATTATTCTTATAACTGAAATTATTCAGCCTTATTCAAATTATGGAAGATGTTACCAGGTTGTTGTCCCAAGCCATCTTGCATACTTTATATGCAAGTCTTCTGAGATCTCTTGCGTCAAGCTAAACTGTTGATTGAACCTTTGTTAATGTTTTCAGTCTTTCCACAAAACATCCTTTTTGTGCAGTTGTGAGAAGGGCCTCTCAACAGAGTGACCATTATAAAGGTGGCAGCACAACTTTTGGTGGATCTGCCAGGCTCTCCAGCTGGAAGCACTTTTGGTGGCTCTGCTAAGCTCTCCAGCTGGAAGCACAGATCCCTGAGTAGAGAAAACCTCCTCTGGGCAGAGGCTAAGCTTAACTGGGTGCTGTTTTGGGGCTGAGAAATGAGTCACTGTGAAAATAGGGCAATTATCAGTCTTCTCTCTCACCAGTGAGGATGAGTGTAGGTGCCACTCCTTCAGCTCACCTCCTGGTGCAGAAGCAGCCCGCAGCCCATAAGCATGCAAAGGCACCATGAATGGACTCTGTTTCTGAGATGCACTCAACCTTTATGTTTAGTCTTGGCAGGACATTGTTTTGAATGGGACTGGCCCATGAGTGGACCTCCTTTGGGCTCTGAGCAGGAACACCATCAGGGACATTGTCTTGTTCTTCAAGCAACAAACATTGCTTGGCCCACGCAGCCAACTGCAAAGCCAGATGTTTCTAGGGTCTTTCCTATTCAAAATCATGGAATGGTCTGGGTTGGAAGGACCCTTCCACACTTATCCCTACAGTGAGCAGGGACATCTCCAAATAGAGCTGGTTGCTCAAAGGCCTGTCTGTCCAACCTGACCTAGAGTGTTTCCAGTGATGGGACTTCTAAGACCTCTCTGCACAACCTGGGACAGTATTTCTCCACCTTCATTGTAAAAAAAAGTCTTCCTTATTTCTAATCGAAATCTCCTCATCTTAGTTTAAAACCATCACCCCTTGTCCTATTGTCCTTGTCCTGCTAGAAAGTCTGGTCCCAGTTTTCTTATTATATTTAAAGTCCCCTTTAAATATTGAAGACCACAATAAGGTCTTCCTGGAGCCTTCTTTTCTCCCAGCTGAGATGTTCAAGAGGATTCTGGTGTTTCCTCAAAAAATCATGTAGGGTTACAAAAAAGGAACCGACCTGTTTCTCTGACCACTGAGGGAGTCACAGCTCGAGGGATTATTTGTTGGTTGCAGTGGTCACAGCAAGTGGTTGGGATAGGGATGCATCAATCACATGCCATCTGTGACAGAGCCATGTGCAGGTGATAACCATCAGCCACACCAACTCACCCTGGGGTGAAAACCAACCTTGTGCTGAGAGGTTTATAGCTGCTGCAAGCCCTCAGTCCCACCTGACAACACCAGGTGAGAGCTCAGCTGGGAGCAAGGGCCTCATGAGAAAAGGAGGGACCTTCCCATCAATCCCAGTAAGTGCTGAGTAGTGCATGAGACACAAGAAAAACCAAGCTGCTGCCATGGGATGTTTGGAGTAAATGAATTGGTAAACAGGAGTGGGAACAGCTCTGCAGTGTGGGGAGGTACTTTTTAAAGTGTGTGTGTGCTTTCTTGGAGTGTCATTCTGCAGCAGAGCATGCACTGTAAAACCAGGGCAGGTGTGGAAGGCTGCTCTGGGGGACGCTGTGTGAATCAGCTTTGTGATGCAGGTATTTGTGTAAACAGCAATTCATCTACTTTCTGGATTTTAATAGTTAAATCACTAACAGTGATTTCCTCACTCTCATTCTTGGGCTGGACTGGTGGTGAGGTGGGGGGATAACCTCTTTGTGCAGAGAAGCACCTAGTTACAGTGATGGGGAGAGCTGAGGGTTGAGGATCTGAGTCCTGAAAGTAAGGATTAGGGTCCCTTTTTGTGGTCTGTACAGCTCTGCTTTTTTCCTGAGTTCTAGACTATTTGCTACGCTTCGTTTGCCTTGGGTCTCACATCATGTTTTCTAAGGAGAACGTGTGCTCATCCTTGTGCTGTTGGTGGATGTCACCCATGCCTTCCTCTGCTCCTTATCTCTGCCATTTAATCTTGCTGGGGTTGTTTTAGTGGTACCTTGAATTTATAAGCAAAGGTGTGGGAGTGTCACAGGAAAGATGGGCTTAATAACCACTTGTATTAAAAACAAAAGCACCTCCAGTGACAGCCCTGGCAATTCCCACCTTTGTTATTGCTCACAGGTGGCACATGGATGGAAACAAGCGGGTTCGCATGTACCGACACCGATGTACAACCATCGGTGGTGTCCCAAAGGAAGCGTCACCAGTTAGCAAGAAAGTTGCTGCAGTTAGCAACTTAGACAAGATTTGGCTATGCAAAGTTCAAGGGTTGAAGATGAACCTATGACTCTTTCTCCCAAATGTTTTCCTAACCATGCATGTGTGGAGACTTGTGAGACAGCTCAAGTGAACTTCTTGGTAGGTTCTTGTGATCTGAAGAAGCGGTTTGCTGTGGCTTGTCTTGCTTCAGATGCTGGTGGTTTCTGAGAATGAGGTAGCAGAGAGTTGTGGTGAAAACCAGTACTTTTGAAATAATATATATATTTAAAAATACAAAGTGAGAGCTAATGGAATTGCGTGCCAAAGCTCAGCATTGTAGCGGCCTTTAAAAACAAAGAGGGAAGTGCTGAGATGTGTGTTGAAGAGATGGAGACGAGCAGGGGAGCAGTTTGGGTTCCCTCACTTTGCTTAAACTGCTCAGGACCCCATGTTTAATCTGCAACTGCACAGGAAAAATTAAGAAAGGGGGGAAGTGCCACACCATCTGTAAAAGCTGCCACAACAATTTAAGCTGCATGAAAACTCTTTCCCTGAAGCTGTGCTTTAATAAGATTCGGAGTCAGAAGTCAACTCTGCCTAGTAATTCATTCTAAACTCTTATAATGCATTTATGAGTGTGGAAACAGCCCAAGTGAAGTGACCATGTCTGAGGTCCATAATCAAAACTGGCAAACTTTAATGTCATTCTGAGTTAAAAACGAAGGGAAAGGAGCTCTGGAACACACAGTGAGTGCATCTCGTGCGTCAGGTGGCAGCTAAAGGAGCATTGTTTGAAATAACATTTTATTACAGTTCCTTAAAGTGGATGCTTAAGGCGATGGATTGGTTTGTTTAATCTCTGATCAAGTTATTGAAATGAGAAATGTTCCTTTATAGAGGAATTTCTCGAAGACCGGGATACACTCCGTCACGTTATAGCTCTTGTCTCGTATTAAATGTGTTTCATTGAAATCCACACATCTTGGTGAGCCTTTCTTTTCCTACAATACAGAAGCTTATGATTCACAACCTCTTGCATAATAGATATGTTAATGAGTTTCTGCATATTTAATTGCTTAGTAGTATTCTAAAAGCTATTCTGGTTATCTTGATTATCCGCTATGGCTAAAACATGTTATCATTTTTCACTAATTTTCACTGCTGCCAACCAAGTTCAGGGCTTTCAGAGCTAATTTCTGTAGCTACCTGTTGGATTCATTACATCTGATTCTTCTTCCTTTTTTCTGTTGAAAACTGCATCCAGCCAGAGGGACTCGGTGTATTTGTATCTGGCTACAGGACGATGAATTCTGCTTAGGGGTACTTGCACATTCTTTGATTCAAGTGCATTAGCGTTGTGTGTATGAATCTCGGGCCCTAATTATGTTTCTAATAATAGAAATGTCATCCTATAAATACATGACTCCTGGAAATGATTCCTGTATGTGAATATGAAGCCAGAGAGTGGTGGTCAATGGGACAGGGTCTAGTTGGAGGACTGTATCTAGTGGAGTCCCTAAGGGTTGGTACTGGGACCAGTCCTATTCAATCTATTCATTAGTAACTTGGATGAGGCATTAGAGAGCACTGTCAGCAAGTTTGCTGCTGACACAGAGCTGGGTGGTGTCACCGACACCCCAGCAGATGTGCTGCCATTCAGCAAGAGCTGGGCAGAGAGAAATTTAATGGAGTATAACAAGGGTAAGTGTAGAGTCTTGCATCTGGGCAAGAACAACCCCAGGTACCAGTATAGGTTGAGGACTGACCTGTTGGAGAGCAGTGTGGGAGAAAGGGACCTGGGGTCCTGGTGGACAGCAGGATGACCAGGAGCCAGGAATGTGCCCTTGTGGCCAAGAGAGCCAACAGCATCGTGGGGTGGATCAGAAGTGGGATGGCTAGCAGATGGAGAGAGGTTCTCCTCCCCTCTCTACTCTGCCCTGGTGAGAGCACATCTGGAGTATTGTGTCCAGTTCTGGGTCCCTCGGTTCAAGAAGGACATAGAGCTGCTGGAGAGAGTCCAGAGCACAGCCACAGAGATGATTAGGGGAACGGAATACTTCCCTTATGAAGAAAGGCCAAGGAAGCTGGGTCTCCTTTTAGCTTGGAGAGACAAGAGACTGCTGAGTGACCTCATCAATGTTTATGTGAGGTGTGGGTGTCAGGACAATGGAGCCAGGCTCTTTGCAGCAGGCTGCCCAGGAGGGTTGTGGAGTCTCCTTCTCTGGAGATGTTTGATATTGCCTGGATATGTTCCTGTGT
The DNA here is from genome assembly GCA_013400115.1 of Rhinopomastus cyanomelas. Lineage (NCBI taxonomy): Eukaryota > Metazoa > Chordata > Aves > Bucerotiformes > Rhinopomastidae > Rhinopomastus > Rhinopomastus cyanomelas. Next base: position 309,806 of record VXBP01006196.1, on the reverse strand, counting down.
GACTTGGTCTAGGGGATCCTGCTGTGTCAGGGGGTTGCACTGGATAATCTTTCAAGGCCCCTTCCAATCCCTATTGATTCTGTGCTGGACGATTAGTGAACGGCTGCTAGGAGGACATGGTGAGAAGGGGTATTTTCCACCCCTTTTGATTAGGGGTTGTTAAGGCCAAACTAGCGAATGATGGGAGCAAGTGACAGTGGCTTCAAGCTTTCTCTGTGATGGACCAGTTTGGAGTGGAGCAGACCCTATGGTCACTTTATTCTGGAGGTACTTTTGGACCTGGGGCAACCCAATGTGATGCAGTGTTGACATTGCAGTGCTTCACTCTGTCTCATGTTCTCCTTAGGCTGAGCTGTTTTACTTGCTGTATTGGGAAAAAAATGATGTATAGGTAATGTTTTAACCAATTCCACTGTTTGCTGTGCGTCTCATAACTTTAGTGTTTAACTTAATCAGTTTTCTTAGTAATTTATGGACGAACTTCACGTTTCACTGGGGTCTGTGTGGTTCAGAGGTACGTGGCAGGTAGTGCTGTGCACATTTTGCAGCCTACTGTTAGTCCCAAGAACTGGAATTGTGAAGGACTGCAGCCTGCGCTGGTGACTTGGTCTGGTTGTGAATGAATATGAAAATATCTGTAGTGTACAGTCTGAATTTTTGACTAAGCTACCTAATATTGGTTTTTATGCTTTGTTTTCCTCCTCAATGGCTTTAGTTACTGTCAAAACAGGACATTAATTAAATAATGTGCAAGAATTAAAAGGCATTTTTTAAAATGGATGACAAAGACATAATTGTTCCATTCTTAGCTCACACTTTGACTGTGAGCGCAGGACTTAATGGTGTGGGTTTAATTAACAAATTGTCTGAAGATGCTGTGGCAGGACAAACTCTTATTTTACCCTGGCAGTTATTGATTTGTATTCCCAGAGTGTCAGAAAGCATTTTTATTTTTACCTCCAACAATAAGTTGTTGCCATGGCAGCATCAGTATTGGATACCACTCAAGTCCCACCCTCATCCCAAAGTGAAACCCAGTGGATTCAGAAACTCTTTAAAAAGTATTACAATTTTTTTAAGGTAAGTTTTTTACTTATCTCCATTCCTGGGAGGAATAATTTATACTTCAGGAAGGCATTTCATGAATCTATTGTATCTTCTACCAACCATCTTCTTCAATGGGCAGAACCAATGTTGCCTACAAAAAGAGCTGGATAAGCTTAAGTTTTTCTCCCTTTGATCCTTTGCCTACTCCTTACCTCCTGCTTTCTTGAAGGAGGAGAAAACATAGAACATTTTTTCTCTCTTTGCCAAGTGCAACTTCTGGTACTCTCTAGCCTCACTAGATGATTGTTCTTGAATCATGTGGAATCCTCCCAGAGCCAGAGGTGAGCAGGGAGCTCTATGAGAAGTGCTCTGAGTGCTAACCTGATGCTGTCTCTTGCTACAAGAACGTAAACTTTGACTTAAGACATCGGACTCGTATTCTTCTTACTGCTGAAATGTTTGCTCTCTTGGGCAAAAGAGGAGAGGGCTAAATGACATCAACAGTCCCTTGGTAGCAGCTGAACAGTCAGTGTTAACTCTTCTGACCAGCACTGGGGTGCATCGGGTTCATCTCTAGACCCTCACATCAGGATTTGCTAATAGACTCCTTTCTGCCTAAAAGAAGTGCCCCATTCCTAACAACCACTGTGTTCTGTTCTTTCTGCCAGCTGATGGCTGCCTAGGCAGGCTGTGGGGTCTTTGGAGAGACTCAAAATGTAGCTGGCCCCTAGCAGCTAGTATCTCCAGATGTATCTGCCAACCTCGGAATAGGTCTCGTTCTTGCCGCTGTGCAGGTGTCAGCACTCCAGCTCCATTTTTGGGTTGGTTTAGGATAATTGCTCAAAGCTTTTGCAGCTGGATGAGCCTCCAGCCATCCTGAGGTTGTCCATAACAGCTGCTTTGCACCCTCCCTGCCTTGCTGGAATGGAACAAGTAACCATCATGGCTACTTCTTCACCAGTGCATCAAAGCCGGCAAGAAAACCCCCCGTGCTGATGCACCTACTCTTAGCGTTGACTGGCTGGAGCAGTTACTGTTAGTGGATCAGCAGGTATTTGAACAATTTTTCTTTTGATATTGTCCCCCATCTTGCAAGATTTAGATGTAATTAAAAGCAGACTGACTGAGAATCAAGTTTATCTGTGGGTGACCCAGCAAACCACATCTTTTTGATTTCATGCATCAACAAGATGATACGTCATGCTTTGTGCAGCGCGACAGCTTGCTGCATTGCGTAACTCAACATGCTGAGGCACCCAGGCTGCAAAATTAACCTGCTCCTCTAACCCTGGAAATTCAAGACAACAAGCTGCTTCCTCTGCAGCTTGTATTGTTCCACAACCCTCATCTCCCTTATGACTTAGCTCCCATCTTGGTCCTTAGAAGTGATTGGAGCGAAGTATTTTGAGAGATGAGATTTAAAACTTTTAAGTCCACAACTTTACAACTACTTTAGAAGAGGTTGTAGAGAGGTGAGGGGTCGGTCTCCCAAGTCACTAGCGATAGAGCAAGAGGAAATGACCTCAAGTTGTATGAGAGAGGATTAGGTTGGACATCAGGGAAAATTTCTTCCCTGACAGAGTGGTTAGGGGTTGGAACAGGCTGCCCAGGGAGGGGGTGGATTTGCCATCCCTGAAGGGGCTCAAAAATTAAGTGTGGCCCTAGGGGGCAGGTTTAGTGGGCAGGCTGGGCTCGGGTTGATGGTTGGATTGGATGATCTTGGAGGTCTCTTTCAACTAAAATGATGCTATGATTCTGTGACCTCCTTGCATCTTACTTAACCAGCTCTTAAGTCTATTCTAGTGCTGCAGAGAGGCTGCAGGTCCAATGAGTCTCATTATTTTGCCGTTTCTCGCATGGTTGCAGCAGTGGGAAGACCTGAGAAACCACTATTTATGGCTGCACATGGAAGTGTGGAACATGAGAAGGATTTTCTGTATGGTTTTGCTTGTTCCTGTAGTATCTGAGGGCAGCTCAGGGAAGTCCCTGGCCACAGAGAGGCTTGTTCTTACGCCAACCAAAATGGTGCTCAGTGGTCTCTGGCTAAGGACAAAACTCAGTGTTGGGATTCTCACAGTGGTTGGGATAGAATTTGTCAGCGATGCAGCAACATACCTATTTATGTACAAATTAACATAACCAGACTGTGGATTTAGATATGTCTGGGTGACTGGAGTGATGTTCAAGTGTTGCTGGTTGGGCTGAAGAAGGCCCTTTGGAGCAGGAGCTGTGGCTGCATAGCACCTAGTGCCATGGAGTTCAGCTCCTTCAGCCTTCCCTCTGATTTTCATCTATATAAGAACAGGACACTGAACTGCCTGAAACCTATTTTCTCACCTTGGTCTTTGCATCAGCAAATGGGTTTCTTTCAAGATAACAGGAATTTGTGTGTCTCAGAGAGGCAGAAGAGGGCCATGACAGTTTGAAGTCCTTAGACATTTTTCTTGCTTGAGTTGCTTTGCATTTCCTCAAAGTGTACAGTGCCCTGTGGCACAAGATGCATCCACACTGCATCTCTAAATGCTGAACCCTCACATCTTAATTCTGTGTGAGTGGTTTTTTTTTCTCGAGGCTGCAATGCCTCTGTGGAGAGGGAGCCTGATAGCGGCACTGAGATGATGACATATTATGCAGAAAAATATTGATGGTGTATTAAAAAATATCTTTTTTGTTTTGTGCCTTGTACAGTCATATTTGAAGTACATCCACTTTGAGGTTCAGTGAGGAAAAGCCTGTTTTTTTTGAAGCTGATGGAGATACTTGAATGGAGGATAACTGGGATGTAGGGCTCTGGGATAAATTACTCCATTTGTATTTTCTTTTCCTTTTAATCTGGGATGCACATAAGCCACACGGCAATATTATCATCACTTTGCACTTTCCTTAGGAAGTATCTTAATATTCTATAATCTTCTTTGCTACAGAATGGGGACTGAACTGAGATGGAATTATGTTTTAATATTTTAATGTAATTCCTTGTGAAACAAAAGGGGACGGTGTTCAGAAGCTGGCTGGGTATATGGCAAATGGGAACCAGACAAGCTGTGTAACATCATGACCAGTTTCTATGGCAACAAAAATGTCAGCTATCCTTTTGGCTGATTCTATTAATCTGTGGTAGAGGCACTGATACTGACATGTTTGGAATTTATTTAAACAAGGAGGTGAAAAGATAACCTCAGTGCAGCTTATAAACAAGGGGGAAGTTAAGCCACTAACATAATGCTATCTGACATGTATATAACGGCGGAGCAGGCAAGTAAGATGTTTTGATGGCAGCTGCTCTGAATTTTATCAGAAAGTGATTAAGCTGTTTTACCATGAGGAGTTACCTGCTATTGTTTGGGGGTTTTTGCCAAAATTCCATATTTGCCTCAAGGGTTGCTGTACCCAAAAATGGTCCCTTGTGTTCACCCATGAACCGGTGTCTGGGTAGTGCTGAACCCACCAAGCGGGATGAGATGTGGGCACCTGGGACATCCTAAACTAGTTATCTGATTTTTATTTTTCTTTTTTTTTGGGGGATCACCCCCTTTCATGCCTGCTGGCTTTGGTCCTGGTTTTATTCCGTAACTTGGAGCTCAGCGGCTCCCCAACAGAGGAAGGTGCTTGGTGACTAAAATGCAGGGGCTGGTCACTGGAAAGTGGAGAAAGCGGTTGCAAGGACACAAACTACATTTTCTATTCCCTCTATGCGAGTCAAATAGTTTCCTAGGGAGACTTGGGAACGATTGTGCTCTGCTATTTCCCTTTGGTACTTTACCCTTGATTCTCTTGTTATTGAAATGGCTAAATGTGTTCCTACTTGTCAATGTACCATGACAAGACACACCGTACGGTGATGTCGCAGCACAAAATAAATACGGGTGCCGATACTTGTCATTGTGATAAAACAACATCTTTTCATCTTTATCTTGGAATTACAGGCTCCTCAGGAAGATGACAGTGTCTTGTTATGGAAAATGAATTTTCGGTAGTAGAAAGATATCTTTTAACTTATTCTTGAATTCTTCCTGTTTGCCAGAGGCATGTAGAAAAATTAGTTCCTTTCCCAATTCTTTTGCTGGTTTTATTAAAATTCATGGTACAAAAAGTACCATATAAAAGTGCTTGGTGTGTGGCTGAGAAATAGAAGAGCTGGAAAATGCAGAGCTGGAGTTATAATGAGATTATTAGCAGGCTGGATTTTTTTAGCTATTTAAATGAAAAAAAGAGTAAGCCCTCAATAACTTTGTCCATTTCTTTTTAGGCTTGTAATGCACTGAAAAGAATTGAGTACAATGTGCACTCACATATTTCTGATTAAAAAAAAAAAAATCCAAACTCCTAAATGGAAAAATAGAAATGTAACCACAGTGCAGCTCCCAGAACCAGAACTCATGTGGACTTGTGAACTTCCTTGAGTTCAGAAAAGCTCTCGGATAGGGACAGGAATCCTCAAATTTATTCTCTGCTTCTGTTCAACAAAACTACATTCCTATAACCTGTAGATTTGCCTCTTGCATTGTGCCTGTGACCACTGGTTTTGTTAAGCAGGGAGTGTTGCCAAATCATAGAATTGTAGACTAGCTCATGTTGGAAGTGGCCTCGGAGATCATCTGTTCCAACCCCCTGCCATGGGCAGTGACAGTTCTCAACCAGACTGGGTTGTTCAAGGCCTCATCCAACCTGGCCTTGAGCACCTCCAGGGAGGGGACAGCCACAGCCTCTCCAGGCAATCAGTTCCAGAGTCTCTCCACCCTTGCACTGAAGAACTTCTTCCTAGTTATTCTAGTCTAAACCTCCTCTCCTTCAGTTTCAAACCATTTCCCTTTGTCCTATCACTAGATCCCCTTGGGAAAAACCCCTCTGCAGTGCTCCTGTAGGTTCCCTTCAGGTACTGGAAGGCAGCTTTATAGCTGGTCCCCTTGGAGTCCTCTCTTCCGTAGGCTGAACAACCTCAGCTCTCTCATCCTGTCCTCGTAGCAAAGGTGCTTCAGCCTTCAGATCATCTTTGGGGCCTCCTCTGGACTCGCTCCAACAGTTCTGTTGTTCTCCTTATGTTTTAGACACCAGAACTGGATGCAGTATTTGAAGTGGAGTCTCACCAGAGTGGAGTCAAGGGGGAGAGTCTCCTCTATTACTCTGCTGGCCACACTTCTCTTGATGCATCCTAGAGTGTAGCTGGCCTTATGGGCTGCAGGGCCTTTAATGAAGTTAAAAGGGTAAGTCGTGATGGTGCATCTGGTGCACAGCAGATATCGTTTCTCCTGGTTTCTAATCCAAGAGCAGTGGTTGTATTAAAGACGTGTTTCTTCTCAGTCCACATATTTAATAGCATTGACTTATGGACTTCTGCCTCAGACTCCCGTAGGAGTGTACCAGGGTTTTAGACAGCTTTTCTTTCCATCTTTGTAATCTTGTAGCAGAGAAACCTGAGTCGTGTGGCTTGGTGTTATGGAAAATGAAGCAGATGTGACCAAGACTGAACCTGAGAGCTGGAAATAACTTTCAGGAGGTGAGGATGGAGACGCTTGGGCAATAACTATTCCCTCCCAAATCCCAATTCACTTTGAACCAATCTGGAGCTTTTTCTGAGGATGATATTGATTATTTTGATTTCTCTACAATTTATTTCCTTTCTAAAGGAAATACTGAACTGTAGTTGAGAAGGTTTCTTTAGTCCTGGTAGCAGTGGTGGAGAGTTCTTGCTTTCCCTTGGCGTTCTTACTCTCTTGGTGTGCTTAGGTCTTCTTGCTTCTGCTAGAGATGCTTCCTTTTGTACCTCCTCACTGAAGAGCTGTCTGAACTTGGGCCAGACTGGACACTGCCCTGCTTTCTGGTACCTCACTAGTGTAGATCATGGGGAAGAGAGTCACTTCTACCCGAAACACCAAACAACAAAACTTTCAACCTCTTAAATGAATAAAAATAAAAGAAACCTGTTTACCCTGGTTTAATTGGTACAGCAAAACCAGATCTCAGAATCTCTCTGGTTGGAAAAGACCCCTGTGATCACTGAGTCCAACCGTCTACCCTACCTTACAAATGCAACCCTAAACCATATCCCTCAACACCTCATCCAAACAATCTTTACCTGCATCCAGGGTTGGCGACTCAACCACCTCCTTGGGAAGCCCATTCCAGTGCCAGACCACCTTTTCTGTGAAAAAAATTTTCCTACTATCAAGTCTGAACCTCCCCTGTTGTAACTTGAACCCATTCNGGCCCCAGTGCAGGACCCGGCACTTGGCCTTATTGAAGCTCCTGCCATTAACATTGGCCCATTGCTCCAATTTATCCAAGTCTCTCTGAAGAGTCCCCCTACCCTCCTGCAGACCAACATTCCCACCTAACTTGATGTCATCTGCAAACTTACTAATGATATACTCTGTGTCCTTATTGAGATCATCAATAAAGAAGTTAAACAGTAACGGTCCCAACATGGTGCCCTGAGGCCACCACTTGTGACAGGCCACCAGCTGGATTTAACTCCATTAACCACCACTCTTTGGACCCATCTGTTCAACCAGTGTTTTACCCGGCATATTGTGTGCTTTGTCTGAGCCATGAGCAGCCAGCTTATCAAAGAGAATGGGGAACAGTGTCAAAGGCTTTTTGAAAGTCCAGGTAAACAATATCCACAGCTTTTCCCTTGTCCACTAGTCAGGTCATCCTGTCATAGAAGGAGATCAGGTTCATCAGGCAGGACCTGCCTTTAATAAACCCATGCTGACTGGGCCTGATCCCCTGGTTGTCCTGTATGTGAAGTGCGATGGCACTTGAGATGGTGTGTTCCACCTTCTCTAAAGGTGGTGAAATCTGTGAGACAAGAAATCAGGGGAGTGCAATTTCTTTTAATTGTTTGTATTTTATGCAAAACCTATGTGCCCTGTGCAACAAACATTAATGATCCTCAGTTCATACAGAGATTGGTGCCAGACACACTGAGAAGAGGGCAGACTTTCCTTTGGAAGCCTTTGACTTGGAAAACTTGTGCGCACAGAAGGCTGACCTTTGGAGGAGTCACTGGCATTAACTTCTGATTAAGTACTGTATTCAATTTCACTGAGCATCTAACCTGGGGGCAGGCTCCAGCTCAGCATACTTTGAAGTCAAATGCCTGGCTGCTCCCATCATGATCAAAACACACATGTACCTTGCCAGTTCCAAAGACTCTGGTGCAAAAGCAGATATATCTTGATTTTGTTTTAAATCCTCATACAGACAACATTTGGGATCTCTCCCACGGTGCTTTAAAAACCAGGACACTCACTCTTTTATGTCTTTTGTCCAATAACACCAGTTTTTCTGGGGGAAAAGAGTGATTGAGTCAGATTGTCTGAGTTATCACCCCTGGGCACAGAGGTTGGACTGGCTCTGTGTTAGAGCATTGGGGTTTCCTTGTCTGCCCTGTCTTCTGTCCTTCAAAGCCACAAGTACTGATTTTTAAAACTATTTTACGCGTGTCTGCAGAGTGCGTGCGTGTGTGTAAACATTACAAGGCAGACACGCGTGTATGTATAAATAGAACCATTTTGTGTGGCGTGGGCGTATTTCACGTATCAAGCACTGTGCCTAGTCCAGGCATTCCCCATCAATAATGTGATGGTGGCCTGCCAGATGCCTGTTTTGTCAGCCAGATGTTGCTGGAGGAGCTATTCAATACGGTTTGCCAAAGGACTAAAAATCATGTTGCTGGCTCTTCACAGATTTTGATGCCTGTTGGAAGTGGGGCCTCTGCTATGTGTGTGTCTCCTTGTAGGAGAAGGACTGGTGTTTTCAGGGTCAAATCCTGGCAGGATAGGCCAGAAGTGGAAGGTGGTCTGAGCTAGTCTGGAGTAGCAGAGAGCTGCCCTGGTGCTCATTAGCAAGCTTCATAGCTAATTAAATGCCTTATTTGACACTTCTGTAAATGATGGATGGACACATGACTTAGTATGTACTTCCACCTCTAAAGGATGCAGTCAGAACCCCCTAATTGTAAGCTGAAGGGCCTCTTTCTGATAATAGCTAATGCTGCTTCTCCATCTGCTTATGAAACAGGTGGCCAGGTGGTAAAGTATTACATTATCACAGAAAGATGGGGTCAACTTCATGTTTGTTCTTTCTTCCACACAGGCTCTTATTTTCCCTGCATCTTGCCAGCTAAAAAAAAAATCAATGTGAAGGCAGCCTTAGCTCTGTGAGGCTAGAGACCTCTAGCCAAGGCCTTGGCTTGCTCTTGTCCAAAGCTTGAGTGCTGTTGTTTGCACGGGTTTAATGATGATTTTAAAAGCCAGTACATGGTGGTGGAGTGCTGTTGGCCTCCTGTAGGCTCTCAGACATTTCATCCTGCAGATCAGAGCTGGTATTTGCTCAGGGGTGCTCATGAGTGTTTAGCTTAACCAGGGAGGCACAACTGGGAGCCTACGTACATGGCTGCTCTGTGTAGCTGGCCAACAAGCAGTTGAATCAGTAACATGATGGCTTGCAGCAGGCTACTCCTTCCTTGGAGGAGGAAAATCTGTTTTATCCTCCTTGCTAGAAAGCTCTGATCATGTAATGGGATGTAATGCAGGGAAACACATTAAGTTCAAAGCTTCTATGTGTTGGCTCCAAAATGTGCTCCCTGTTGAATTCCCTTCTGTCAGAAAAACCAAGGGGTACTGGAACCAGCTAACAGGATCGTTCCTGCCAAAACACCTGATATTTCACGGGTCCACCACTGGAATCACGTAACCATCACAAAGCCCACTCTGGTTGCTTGGTGTCAGAGCTCCCTTCAGCACTTGGTGTGTTCCTGGGGTGGCTGAGACCACCATGGAGGCTGCCTCTTGCCACATACCATGGATGGACCAGACTGTGTCATGATGTGGTAGGAGATTCACCCCAGTCAGTGAGTGAACTGGAGTCTTAACATTCTGTGGAACTTAAAGGAGGTACTGAAGCAGACAGAAGTGACTGGATGTTGCCTTTAACCAGGCTGGACGTGTACTGAATTCGCATCAGACGTGTGTGTTCTACACAAAGTCAGGCAGGACCAGAGCCTCCGCTTGTGCAAACTGTTGGGGCCGTGAAGTCAGTGCAGACGTGCTGATTCACTCCTCTCTACGTGTGGCATTAACGCCGGTCCTTGTTACCAGACTAAAAATGTCTGAGACGACGCAAGACTGTGATGCTGAACGTTCTTGGGCAATTGCTGTTTTTGTCAAAACTGTCTGTGGCTTTTCTTCTTCAGCACAAGATGGTAAGTAATGAGCTATTGGAATAACGTCTGCTTGAAAGATCTGCAGCCATATGGCAGTGTGGGAGGCGAGGATAAAACAGGGATCAGTCACAAGTGTTTACTTTGAAATGGAGATAAAAAAGCAAGTTTTGTGCTGCCACGTGCTCATGTGTTGCATCAGGTACTGGAAACTGTAGTTTTCAGTTACTTTTGTGTTTAGTGAACTTTAAAATCCCAAGTGCTTAGATACTTCGGTTCTCCTGATTGCTGCCTTTGAATGTGCATCGTGAAGCAATGGGACAAACTGATGTTGGAGTGAAATCTTGACCTGTTGGAGTGTGTCCTGAGAAGGCCAGGCTGAGAGATGGTTGAGGTTGTTCAGCCCAAAGAGAAGACTCTGTAGGGGGGACCTTATGGCGTCCTTCCAGTCATTGGAAGGGGCCTACACGAAGGCTGGGAAGACTGTTCACAAGGGCAGGGAACAGTAGGATGAGGGGTCATAGATTGAAGCTGGAAAAGGATAGGTTTAGGCTTGATGTGAGGGGGGGAAAAAAACCTCTTTAATCTGAGGGTGGTGGATCTCTGGAACAGGCTGCCTAGAGGGGTGGTGGAGGCCCCATTCCTGGAGCCATTCAAGGTCAGGCTGGATGGGGCTTTGGGCAATCTGTTCTGGTTAGAGATGTCCCTGCTTCTTGTGGGGTGGCGTTGGACTAGATGCCCTTTGAAGGTCCCTTCCAACCCTATGATACTACGATAATCCACACAGTCATTAGATGTTTTTATCACTGATACAAGCTGTGTGTTATTAAAATAGGAAGAATGTGGCTTGGAAAGGTTTGTAGAACTGCTTGGCTGCACTTTAAGATGGCTTTAAAGAATTTGGGGTTGTCTTAAGACCAGTTCAGAACACTCAGGCAAGTTTTTGGCTGAATGGTTTACATTTTTGCCAAAGAGCTGCAAAGCTTTGGCTCCTTCCTGGAGCGAGGCGCAGCTGCAGGAAGCAGAGTCCTCTGGAAAAGAAGGTGGTTATCTTGGTCACTGTCTAAGGGACAGTTTGTTAAAAATACCCCTCTGGACACCAATTCTTGTTTGGCATCAAGGGGCGATAACTGATGGTTTTGCCTTTGCCAAGATTTACACCTGCACTGTCAACTCCTGACTCTGTCCTGGAGGCCTGAACCTCATCTCTCTGCTCCGTCCTTAGGGCCCCACATGAGGAACCTTTTTGGGGATGAGGGAAGAGAGTCCTTTGTGCAACCTGTCAGTGAGGCCTTTGGACTCAAGTGGTATGAAGACATTATTTTGGCTCAACAAAGAAAAACTCCTGCAGCCCACGTACAATCCATGTTTTAAATACTTGTGCAGATGAGATTGATGAACCTACTGGGTGGGATGAAGGTGAATATGTAGGTGAAGAGAGAAACTTACTCCATTAATATGGTGTGACAGTTTCCTCTGGCAATATGTTATCAGCTGCTGATTAGCTACAGGATACCTGTTGGGTTTTGGAAGGAAATCTTGTCACAGTATGTTTTCCTTGCAAAGTAGAAGCACAAAATGGAGGTGGGGAGGGGAAAACCCCTCAAACTTTGCTAATGCTGTGTAAGCTCTTGATTAGTGAGCGCTCTGTATGGTAATTGAATGTTGTCTTCCATTAGCATAATCTTGGGGTTATGGCTGGTCAGTGCTAATGATAAGTGACAGAGAAACTTGATTTTCATCAGATGGGAATTATATCCTGTAAATGCAAGTCCAGATCATAATATTTAATCTTTGTGTTGATTTATCCCAGCCTTTAGACTATTCATACTGATTTGCCGCTGGAAAACATGTCATCTTGAGTGCGATCTACTAATTGTACGCGTACAGTACAGCCTTCGTACACACTGTAGCATATAAATATACATAAACTGAGGATTAAGATGTCTTGAAATGCATATAAGCTGATTGTAAAACCAGTTTGAAGACAAAATTGCTCCATAAAGGCAGCATGTTTTACCTGTGGTGATACGTACAATATGTGCATATGTTTTTATAAACTTTATAGGCACATTTAATGTATGTGCCTTAAACTCTTGGAGCTATACAGCCTAGAGAGGTGTGCCTGTAGCTCTTCACAAAATGAGAGAGTGCCAGGATGTTTGAGCACAGTTACTGGAAGTAGCTGTGCACCAGTGAGTGTTCAGAGGAGAAATGGGCTTTTTCCATTCAAGAATTGTCTGTCTTGAAAATTCATGGAGAAGTGGCTTTGTTCTACCAACAGCCGGGTAACTTCACTGAAGTTAAGCAGGAACAAACCCAGCATCTCCCTGTCAGTTGTAGTGCTACATACAAATGTCTTCACAGCTATTTGCACTTGAAATGCTTCATTTGCCAGCTCCAACATGGCATTTGCAAATGCAGATTAGTGATGGCAGTGTGGTTGGCTGCTGCTGCTTCCTCCTTCAGATGTGGCTCCTACTGGACATTTCCTGCCCAGACTTGTAGGCAGCAAACATATGGTGTGGTAGATAGTTTATGGAATAACTTGCTAGGACTACTTCAAATGTTCCAGAAATCTCACAGGCAAAGATGCACAATTTTCAACATCACATTCATCTTGAACTGCCAAAGTGAAGACACTCGTTTGCTCATTCGTATAGTTGCATTTCACAGTGATAGGGCAGACAGAGATGAAGTGTGGGTTAAATTAACAGAGATAAATCTCTGCCTTTATTAGCTGTTTGCTTGAAATATGAGCATTTGCAGGGGTCTGATTACAAAACCCTCGAACCTATATCTTATTAATGAGTGAGTTCCACAGCATTAGTAGCTAGCAACAGTGGAATTGTCTGTCTGAGATTACAATTTCTCACTTCACACTGTACAGCACTTCTGTTTTATCAAATGGATTTGGTGCCTGCCATCACGGAGGGAACTGCCTAATTCAGCCTTGTACTTCCAGACTGTGTCAAGTGTTCTGGGAATCAGTTTTCATACCATGTTAGTTTTCCACAGCCTATAGCAAATGAGTGTAACACTTTTTTTAAATGATGGGGGTTTTTTTTATTTCCTCCTAGATCTCTCATAAACACCCTGCTATGTGGGGCCAGGATTCAGCTGATGTAAGTCACTGCAGCACAAAGTTTCATTTCAAGTGCCTGGTGGTTCATATTTATGTCAGCTAATCTTAGATGAGGATCTGGACTCGGGCTCTGTCTGAATGCAGCGCATTCTAGATTAACTCTTCCTTTTATCCTTCCTGTGGTGCTTGCATGCTTAGGCTCTATTCAGGGCTCATCTCAGAACTCGTTTGAGTTGTTGTGAGGAGACTGTGGTGGCTCAGGGAGGTTGATTAATGCAAGGTTTTTCATTAGTCTGTGATAAGTTTGTGTCTGCCCAGAGAACTGATCACTACCATATAATTTAACTTTGTCCACGCAGTGCTGTCTCTTTGCAGTCCTTCTGGGTGGACATGTGTTGAGGGAAACACAACCTTCAGTTTTTCGTCTACTTTGGAGCTAGATACCTGCTTTTGGTTTCAGGTAGTATGTCTGGGTGTGGAACAGACACCCAGTTCATCATGGGGTTGATCATAGTAAACTGGTGGTGTGCCTTTGAAGTTGTACACAAACCAGCTTCCCACTCCAACCATCCAGCCTTGTGTGTGCAGAGGAGTGGCCAAGCAGTGCAGCTCAGGATTTGCTACTTGAAATCAGAAGGAAAAACATGGTTATAGTCTAGAAACTCTCTTTGGCACCACATCTGTTGCTCCACAGGTTCCAGGCACTCCTGCTCTCTTGGCAGCTTCAACTCCCAGATGCCCAACTGAACAACATCGTATGCATGTCCTGGTGGCTGCCTTACTCATGTGAGTTTTACATGATTGCTTTGACTGCCTTTCACATGATGCATCTGGAGCTGGTCTGGGATCGCTCTTTTCTTCTGCCATCCTGGAGATGATAGTGCCCAGCTCCAGGCTGGGGCACTCACCTGGGCACTGCCCACCCAGGATGTTGCTGTGCTCTGTCTCTTGATGGACCTAGCCCTGGACCAACCAGATCACTCATATTTTCACACAAGGCACTGACAGTCCCAAACAAAACATTGTCAGACACTGCATTTCTTTTTCAACATTTGCTCGCCAAGATAAGCAGGGGGGAAATCAGAACCTATTCAGTTTTGTAAACACAGCACATTATTTGTCTAATATGTTGTTCGGCGGTTAGCAGCTAAATAGTTAATCACACTTTGAGTTCTCTTCAAACTGATGAGCTAAAATAAAGTGTTGATTAAGCTAAGTGCATACTTTGGTGTGGATGGATATTGCTGTTTTGTTTGGCTCAGCTTTTTCCACATAGGGGAGGTCCCTGATAAATACACATCTATTCTTGTAAGGCTTCTCATAAGCAACGTTCTTGGCTGTTTTACTGTCTCTCTGTGGTGTGTGAGCACTTTAAACCTGCGCTGCAGAACTAGGTTTGTCTGTCTCAAGCTTATGTACTCATGACGGGTTTTATTTTTAACCCTACCTTGCTGCTGGAGTTCAAGCATCACATAAAGAAAACCTGGCTGTAGGACGGTGATAAAGCGTGAGCTTTATCTTGTTTTCTTAAATACTTCATAATGGAGAATTAAATGGTTTTGTTTCACCTGTCCTCTGTTGCTGCCCCTGTTAAAAATCCCAGGGTTTCTAGAAAATTCAGTATTGTCACAAGTGAATAACACGTATTGGTTTAATGGACCCCTTTTCCCCACATACAGAGCTTGTGAAAGAGGAGGTGGTTTTATAGGGGAATCTCTGGTCACTTCAAAAATGTGAAAGTGCTGTCCTGGCAGACAGGACCCTTCAGGAGCTGTGAAAGTGGTGCTGCTGCCATACCCATCTTTTTGGGGTTGCCATGCCATGTTAGCCGGGTCTTGGCAGCGGATCTGTAGGATCCAGATCTTCCTCTGATCTTGGGATCGTCCCATTAGGATCTGTTGACCTAATGTTTTGATGTTTGAATAACAGAGGTGTTGGGTCCTTTGCACCAAGATCCCAGTTCCAAGAAATCCTGAGCTGTGACTCCATCTGTATGTGGAAAATCCGTGTCTGTGGTATGAGGTAGCAGTTAGACTTGATCTCTGCGTGCACTAGCCACACCTTCCTATAAATATCTTCTTAAATTCACAATGTGACACTTCTGGATAGAAGAGGAAAACAACCCTCCCCTAGTTTGTAACTGGTGCTTTAACCAATGCAGTAGATGATAGGATGAGGGGCAGTGGTTGTAAGCTGGAACACAGGAGGTTCCATTTGAATGTGAGAAGGAACTTCTTCCCAGTGAGGGTGACAGAGCACTGGAACAGGCTACCAAGGGAGGTTGTGGAATCTCCTTCACTGGAGATGTTCAAGACCCGCCTGGATGTGTTCCTGTGTGACTTGGCCTAGGTGATCCTGCCGTGTCAGGGGGACTGGACTGGATGATCTTTTGAGGTCCCTTCCAATCCCTAATGATTCTATGCAGGAGGAGAGGTGAAGGCCCTGGCTGCTTAACACACTGTGATGAAGAGCACAAGATATGTTTCTCTGGGAAGCTTATTTTTATAATATTTAGCACATGGGTGGAACAAGACATCCTGCTGAATCGAGTCCTGCTGAATTGAGCTGTCATTGCTTCTGTAATTAGCCTGATGATAACGATATGATAGGAGTTCACCTAAATTCAAAAGGCAAAGTTGCTCAGCTCCCAGCAAACTGACAGAAGAATCTTTAGTTCTGGTGTCGAGCATTTATAGACTTACCAGGTGTATTTCTCTGGTGCCTGACTATGAGGGCAAGTTGTTTATAGTGAAAAAAATCTACATGGAGGTGTGAAGTGAACATGTGCAGGTTCTTCCTAAGCAGATAGAAATGCCTGAATGTTCAGATTTGGGTCTGAGTTTTCATTGTGGAAGCTCTATCTGTGGAGATATTTCTGATTTGTACTGTTTCAATCAAGTTCAGCAGCTTATTTTTTTTTCCCCTTCTCTGTCAGCACAGATAGAGGAAAGCTGTTACAGAATGATCCGTTTAATCCTGCATCGGTTTTATGTGCTGATTAGGATCAGGGTAATTTCAGCCTGTGCTGAAGGAGTTAATCTCCCTGATGGAGTTGTGAAAAGTAGGAGCCATTTTAAATCTCAATACCACATGCTGCCTTAGGGATCACACTGTGCTAAAACCCAAGATAAAAAGGCCTGACAAAGATTATTGACGGTTTACCTTTTAATGAGCAGCTTGGATTGATTTTTATTTCCCTCTGGGGCTGCCTGCTTTGCCCTGTTTCCACCCATGATGTCATGATTAACAAAAACAACAACAGCAACAAAATTAAGGCTTCGTATCAAAATAATTGCTGGGGAGTGGGGAAGAGTCGCTATGGCATTAAAGGGAATCTTGTGCCAAATCCCATCAAACCTCCTTGAAAAACCAGAAAGCTTGAATCAGAACGGTGGGTGCTTCTCCCGTGAGAGGAAGTGCACCTTCTTCCTCGCAACACCTCCACTCTTCACATATGTCTTGTGAGTTACGTGTCATCCTGCCAGTCAACAGGAAAACAAGGAAATACCTCTAAATGTATTGAATGTTATTGTTGAGGAGCAAAGCCTTCTCTTCTCTTCTCTTGCCAAGCCCCCACCCCTCTAAAGCCAACACTGAACAAACAGCCTCTGGCTACATTCCCATAATTTCATTCAAATCCTTAAGCTTCAAAAGAGAGCAGCTCTGCCACCACAGAACTATCATCCCAAAAGCTCTTAAGCTCTGACATCATCTATTCTGTTTGAGTTCTGGCTCCTAGACCTTGCCAGAAAATGAAAATCCCTTTTTCACATGAGAGAAAGGGTGTGTTGTTTTGCCTTGGTTTTTTTAAAATAAAAATTCCCATTCTCTATCAGGATGAAGCAGTGTTTTGAAAGACTGAGCTGTTTTTCCCAGCCATGGCTTCCCTGAACAAAACCCTGCTTTTGGAGAGCAGGATGGAGTGAAACCTTCCAGCCAGGCAGATGGGAAAGCCGGCGGCACAGAACTGTTCTGCGAAGTGGCAAAGTGGAAACTTTCCCATGGAAATCGCCTGTTTTCCAAAGGCAGGAGAAGCGAGTGCCTTCTGCATTGGGTTAGAGATGGTTCCAGTCTCCCAGTAGGGTTCAGTACATGGCCAGCTGGAGCAAAGTGTAAAGGGTGACAACAGGTATGCACAGCCCCTTCGAGGCTGTAGGGACTGGAAAAAAGTGAACCTGAGGCAGGCTGTGAGATCTGAAGGAGCCTGCTGATCCATAGGTGTTCCTCAGAGTTACACCGGGTGAGATGTTACTGGAAGTGTGGTGGTTAAGAGCACCTGAAGAGTGGTGCGAGGCTGTGCAGAGCAGGATGCTGTAAAGCATCATTCCTTAATGCTCTCAGCCTGTTGTAGGAGAGATGCTGTTGGGTGGAGGATGGGGAGGAGAGAAAGGCAGAAGGGAAACCGCTGGTTTAAATTGCTTGAACTATCACTAAAATAATCTTCTTAAAATGTGTTGGGTTTTCTTTTTGTTATTTTTCCTCGTTCCCTTTCCTCAGAAGATGAGTGTGTTGAATAACTACGGGTTGTTCTCAGCAGTGTAAAATTTCAGTTCTTTTTAAAACATGTCCTTACCTATCAAATTGGCAGGCTTGAGAAGTTATTCTGCTGCAACTTCAGATCCCCGCTTCAAAAACTGATCTGGGCTTAGGTATGGCTTTGTGTGTCCATGCTTATTAGCTTCATGTTGTGATTAACTTAATGGTCTGTGGAATTTTACATGTGCTCTATGCAAATGCAACCGAAAAACCAATTATTGGAAAGTGAAAAATGAACTTAGGAGATGGTCATTAGACTATTAGAATCCCCAGTTCCTTTGGAAACTGCATTTGGGTAATATGTGGGTTTAGTGCTGCATTTCAACCCCAGCAAAAGCAACTGGCAATTAAGTTTTTTCAGGCAGTATGAAAACATTTTGACAGGTCTGCCTGCATGGGCTACTAAGACCCACTGAGCTTTACAAGTTGGAAAATTAGTCGCAGCTTCAATAAAATGTTGTAGTCAACTTAGTCAACCTGATTTTCAAGATTCTTAGATGTACAAGCATCCGTGACTTTAGCTTGGGTGGCTACTCAGTCTAAATCCTTATTAGCTGGGCAGGATCCAGCAGCAGAGATGCTTCCTGGTTGCTTCCTTGCACTTTCAGTGAACGTGGGGTGGGTGTCAGGAGGGTGGCACTGGGCTGTTCTCGGTGTCATGTAGTGATAGGACGAGGGGCAATGGTTGTAAGCTGGAACATAGGAGGTTCCACATCAACCTGAGAAAGAACTTCTTCACGGTGAGGGTGACAGAGCACTGGAACGGGCTGCCCAGGGGGGTTGTGCAGTCTCCCTCACTGGAGATATTCAAGACCCGACTGGACGGGTTCCTGTGTGACTTGGTTTAGGTGATCCTGCTGTGTCAGGGGGATTGGACTAGATGATCTTTCGAGGTCCCTTCCAATCCGTAATGATTCTATGATGGAAAACCTCCTCTGAAGCCTGGTAAGGTGATTTATGTGCCTGAGGCCATATGGATTGGGCGTGGCAGCATCAATTGAGACAGCAAGTTCTTGTGTTATGGGGATGTGGCCTCCTTGGCACTGGTGCTGTTAACGGGGAAATGGTACTGATTATTTTCCCCACTTCTCTTTGTCAGCACAGTCCGATCCATTGTCCAAAGGTGCTACACATGGCTGTTGATGCTTTGGGGCATTTACAGGCCAGTGGCCCACAGATTTAAATAAAAGTCTCTTCAAAATGAAGCTGTCGGTGGGGATTTATTTTACATGTTGGCAGCAGCGGTGAGCACTGATGTGGTGATGCCCTGAGCTTGCAGCACCTTGCAGCTCTTACGCGACGCAGAAGCTGGTATTTGGTGAGCTGTGCTCTCACCGGGGTGTTTGTAGGGAGCGGAGTTCAGTGTAAACTCAAAAGAGCTGTTCGTGGAGGGAACCACAGAATTGCTGGATTTGGAAGGGGCCTCTAGACATCACCTAGAGCCGCTCCTCAGCCGAAGCAGGATTTGCTAGAGCGCATTATACAAGGCTGCATCCACACAGGTTTTTTGAGTATCTCCAGGGAGGGAGACTCCACAGTCTCCTCGGGCAGCTTGTGCCAGTGCTGTCACCTGCACCAAAAAGGAGATTCACCTGCGCTGCAGAGAATATTTTTCTCATATCTAAATTAAACTGATTGAGTCCATCCTGTCTCTGTTGCTTATGGTCCTGGCACTGAGCACAACTGGAAACAGACTGGCTCCATCCTCCCTATGCTCATCCCTCAGGTATTTATAGACATGGATAAGGTCTCCTCTCAGTCTTCTCCAGGCTAAACAGTCCCAGCTTTCTCAACCTTTACGTGTAAGAGAGGCGCTTCAGACACTCAACCATCTTTCTTGCTCTTGTCAGTTGTTGAATGTGTGCGGAGAATGTGCATGGACCTGCATCATTACAGAATCATAGAATCATTCAGGTTGGAAAAGACTCTTGAGATCATGAAGTCCAGTCAGTAACACTACTCTGCTGAGTTCACCCTTAGACCTAAGCGCCACATCTAAATGACATCAGGTGCCATCTTTCCTTCCAGCTGATGAGCTATAATTAGGATTCAGCATGCAGAGATGTGTATTTTAACCCTTTGTCCTCCCTTATTTTTCCATTTCTATTGCAAGTTTGTCTGCTTTTTGCCACCCGCGAAGTCCACCTCCTCTCCACACTGCCAGGCTCCCGGTGTGATGGACTGTAATGTACTTGGCATCAGTGGGTCCTGTGTAGATCCGACACCCCTCACACAGAAATGGTTGTATGGCCAGGGACTGAGAGTGTATGAGAGGGGCCACCAGTATCTGTTTAATGCCTTGTGCTCACGGGAGTGTGGAGCCTGATTGGGTTCTTTGTTCTGCTCACTTCATCTGCTGTAAAATGCTCTGGTAACAGGGTGACAGGCTGGAAGACCTTGTGTGGGAAAGAGTCACCCCGGCTCCACAGGGAATTGTGCAAACAGATTAGGGGCAGCATGTGACCTTTCATTTTTGGTATTGCCTAGACATAATTGGATGAGGAGGTGAGAGGGTATCCAAAGAGTTCGGGCTGTAATTTAATCAACTGGCATTTAAATGTTTGGTGATGAGTGTGTGTAAATGCTTCAGATGGGTGAATATAAGGTACTTCCAAAGGAAAAGAAATAAGGATGTGTAAATGCTGTAGACCAAAGCTTGAAGGAGCATGATAAAGAGTAGATGAACAGGAGTGAGTCAGCTAATCTAACAGGGAAGCTAAAAGCTACTGGACATAAAGCACCATGTGCAAAATATTCTGTGTCTGTTCATTCAGGTACCTTAAAGCCATTTGAAATATCCTCTGTATAATCAAAGAGGAAAGAATAAGAATAATTGAAGTAGATAAATCATGTATCAAGAATAAAACACAGTGATAAGGAAGATTATGAAGCAAAGAGAAGGAATAAATACAGTGTGTAAATGACATGTGGAGACTGAAGAAAAGGTGCACGGAAGATAGATGTAAATAAGAAGGCATTTGTCAAATCCTTGAATGTAAAATGTCAGGGCTTCAAGAACTTGTAAAGGTTATTTGCCAGCTAAGGCCAGAGACAAATACTGTGACTACTTTGATTGTAGCACAGACATGTGTCCGTTTGCTTTGTGAACAGAGCTGGTTTGGTTACTTAGTGCTTAGTTAAAAAAGTATTAATTCTTTGTGTCTTTGTTGCCAGGGAAATAGAAGGTAAATGCCATAAGAAATTGATGTAAACATCTGAGCTTTTAAAAGAAAGCAGTAAAGACAGGGGGAAAAAATCACACCGGAAATTACAATCCTTAAGTTCTTCAAGTATCTGTACTTGAAAACAATAGGAAAAGTAACGTAAAAACCCAAGACATAGAATTATCATAAAAGACTTCTAATTGAGACAGTTGTAGAATTGCACTGCTTTAAGTGTGCAAAGACACTGATCCTTTTTCAGGGACTCTTAGGAAATGCGTTCCTGAAGAGGACCTAGAAAAAACTAATGTAAAACCTGACTTTGGAGTGGGAGAGAAGTTCTGCAATAGCCTAGACAAGGTGTGACACGGAAAACGTCCGAGTCAGGATAACTGCTGCTCATTCAGAATTGCATAATCCCATGCAGTATCTAATGAATTGTTTTTAGGAGCCTGTGTCAGTAGTTAAAAGACAGTTCAGGTTTGTTAGGAGCTGACTTTAGACCACCCAGCACCCCAAGGCTCCTCCTCCTTCAGTAACTGTCTTTAGTCTCTACTTTAGAAATTTCACCTGGAAGACTTGAAGGAGTTTAGAGTTATTGGCACAGAAACAACAGATGGAACTGTGCTGCTTCATATGTTAATAACGTGGAAAGCAGAGTTTGCAGCAGGGTAAGAAAAACCCCCATGTGCAGTGATACAGAACCAGGAAACAAAGCTTTAGAGCAGGGGAGGTAACCAACCTACAGTACTCCCGAATACATCACACAGATTAGGAGCACAGGCAGATAAGCAGGCTGCACAGTTTATGGCAAAGCAAGATAAGCCTACGGACAGACAAAGCATGAAATATAAAAAGATGCAGCAAAAGAACCTCTGTGGCTTATGCTGACAAGATGGGAAACGAACAGATGAGAAAGGTAGCTGGGTGATGTTGCCTTCATCGCAACCATTATCGTCGGTGCATTACAGCAAACTATGTCTGGAAGCACGTGAAGCACAGTGACATTTAGATGGGATGGAATAATCTGACACCACACAAAGGACTGGGGACTGCCTCTGCAGCCCCATGTGTAGTTTTGCTCACGTCTTTCTTAGCGCAGGTCCCAGCCAACGTGTGGCAGAGGGGAGCCGCTTCTTTCTTCTGAACTCTTGAACCATGTCTGTGTTCTGTCCTCATATTTACATCCCGTTGCACGTTGTGCTGAGCACGTTGGTTAAAATTAACCACTTGGTTGTAACAGCTTCTGGCTACAAAAATGCAATTGCCAGAGTCTTGCAAAAGGAGGGAGTATCAAGGAAAAATACTATGATTACACTCAAGACTTGTAGAACGAGATTTCTGCTCTCACTAAATGTTTGTCCTCTGAGAATCTATTAGCTGTTGGTATTTCTGTGTGGGGAGCAGGACCACTGTTTATAAAGAGCCTTGTAGATAGATCAATAACATTTGCAAGCCTGTTAAACTGGGATGTGCCGCAGGTTGCTGT
Organism: Rhinopomastus cyanomelas; assembly: GCA_013400115.1. Lineage (NCBI taxonomy): Eukaryota > Metazoa > Chordata > Aves > Bucerotiformes > Rhinopomastidae > Rhinopomastus > Rhinopomastus cyanomelas. The sequence continues at coordinate 287,322 of VXBP01006196.1, read as the reverse complement.
GACAGGGCTACTCTGTGACACAAGTACAAGTTGTTGGCCTCACAATCTGTTCCCGGGTGCAAGATGTGACTCTTTCTATTTTTTGCCAGTTTCTCAGTGATAGATTCTTCTCTTCTTTTCTTTCTGAGGAAGCAACTGCAAATCATGGCACAACTCCAAGCTAGAGCAGGGGGAATTTCCTTCTCAGTCTTCTCACCTCTGTTATCTTCTCCTGATGGATACTAAGGAGGCAAAGTCCTGGGCATGTCTGAAGGTGGTGGGTGGATTGCCCTTTGCTAGACATCTGTAAAGGTTGTGGCTGGCTTGCTGTGTGTCTCACGTGCTGGAAAACCAATTTCTTCTCTAGATCTGTGATGGAGAGCAGCTAAAATCTTCTCTGCCTTCAGCCCACCTGTCTTGCCAGGTTGCTCTTGAGTGCATCTTTCAAAGAGCCTATCCTGCTTCCTTGTGTGCAGTTGTGTGCTTCAAGGTGTATGAGAGAATAGCATGGTGAGCAAGTTCACATCTTTGAACTAAAATCAGCTCTGTTCAGGTTTAAGCACGTGGAAGTGCATGGACTGAATCATTAGAGCTTTCTTATTTCTGTTTGGGTATCCAGTGCTGGATTACAGAATCACAGAACATTAGGGATTGAAAGATCATCTAGTTCAGTCCCCCTGCCGCAGCAGGATCACCTAGACCAAGTCACACAGGAACATATCCAGACGGGTTTTAAAGGTCTCCAGAGAAGGAGACTCCACAACCCTGTTGGTCACCAGTTCCACTGCTCTGTCACCCTTCTCATATTTATGTGGACCCTCCTATGTTCCAGTTTACACTCATTGCTCCTTGTTCTGTCACTAGATGAGAAGAGCCTGGCTCCATCCTCCTGACATCCACCCATTACATATTCATAAACATTAATGAGGTCATCCTGTAGTCTTTGTTTCTACAAGCTTTAAAAGACCCATTCCTCATAAGGAAGGTGTTCTACTCCCTCATCTGTCGCTCTGCATTGGACTCTCTCCAGCAGTTCTGTGTGCTTCTTGAACTGAGGGGCCCAGAACTGGGCACAGTATTCAAGATGTGGTCACACCAGGGAAGAGTACAGGGGGAAGAGAACCTGTCTCGATCTGCTAACCACCTAGCTTCTGATCCACCCCAGGATGCTGTTGGCCCTCTTGGCCACAAGGGCACACTGCTGGCTCATAGTCATCCTGCTGTCCACTAGGACCCCCAGGTCCCTTTCTCCTACTGCTCTCCAGCAGCCCAGTCCTCAGCCTATACTGGTACATGGAATTGTTCCTGCCCAGATGCAAGACTCTGCACTTACCCTTGTTACACTTCATTAAATTTCTCCCTATCCAGCTCTCCAACCTGTGCAGGTCTTGCTGACTGGCAGCACAGTCTGCTGGTGTGTCAGAAACACCACCCAGCTTTGTGTCATCAGCAAACTTGCTGACAGTGCACTCTAATCCCTCATCCAAGTCATTAAAGAATAGATTGAACAGGACTGGTCCCAGCACCAGCCCTCGGGGGACTCCACTAGATCCAGGCCTCCAACTAGATGGGGCCCATTGACTGCTGCTCTCCAGCTTCTATCCTGCAGCCAGTTTACAATCCACCTCACCATCCGATCATCTAGACCACACTGCCTCAGCTTGGCTGTGAGGATGCTGTGGGAGACTGTGTCAAATGCTTTACTACATTCAAGACAGACCACATCCACGGCTCTGCCATCATCCGTCCACCTGGTTACACCCTCATAAAAGGCTATCAGGTTGGTCAAGCATGACTTTCCCTTTTGTGAAGCCATGCTGACTGTCCCTAATGACCCTCCTGTCCTGTGCCTGGAGACAGCCTCTAGGACAAAGTGTTCCATCACCTTTCCTGGGATGGAGGTGAGGCTGACCGGTCTGTAGTTACATGGGTCCTTCTTTTTACCCTTTTTGAAGATTGGAGTGACATTTGCTGTCCTCCAGTCCCTAGGCACCTCTCCTGATCCCCACGATTTAACAAAGATGCTGGAGAGTGGCCTAGCCATGACTTCTGCTGTCTCCCTTAGCACTCGGGGTTTCATCTTCTTAGGATTGATCAGAAGGGGAGTCGTTAGCAGATCGAGAGGTTCTTCTCTCCCTCTACTCTGCACTGGTGAGACCTCATCTGGAGTATTGTGTCCAGTTGTGGGCCCCTCAGTTCAAGAAGGACATAGAGCTGCTGGAGGGAGTCCAATGAGGATGATGAAGGAAGTGGAGCACCTCCCTTATGAGGAGAGGCTGAGGGAGCTGGGTCTCTTTAGCTTGGAGAAGAGGAGACTGAGGGGTGACCTCATTAATGTCTATAAGTATGTGAAGGGTGGGTGTCAGGAGGATGGAGCCAGGCTCTTCTCGATGTCATCTAGTGATAGGACAAGGAGCAATGGGTGTAAGTTGGAACACAGGAGGTTCCATATAAATATCAGAAGGAACTTCTTTCCCAGAGAGGGTGACTGAACATTGAAACAGGCTGCCCAGGGAGGTTGTGGAGTCTCCTTCACTGGAGACGTTTAAAACCTGTCTGGGTGTGTTCCTGTGTGACTTGGTCTGGGTGATCCTGCTGTGTCAGGGGGATTGGACTGGATGATCTTTTGAGGTCCCTTCCAATCCCTAATGATTCTGTGACTCACAGCCTCCCTGTGTACTGACATAACGCCAGTATGGATTGACACCTGCTGGCCATTCAATCAGGAGTAGCTGCCACAGAGCTCTTCACCGCCCCTAAGACCCATCTCTAAGTTTTCTGTCTGTTTAATCAGCAATTCTGGTGAGAAACTAAACCAAAAGGAACATCTGTCATGCTAAACCTAAATCTGATTTCCTGTGAAAATGGGCGTCTGACACTCAGGTCTGACCTTTTCCAGTGTATTTACTGGCTTGGGCAAATGCAGTCGTGGGGCAGCCTCACGATGTGATGACAGCTTAGTGTTTCACTTGTGACTGGCCATACTCTCAGTAAGGAGGATGTAATTATTTTGTAGCCTGATTAGAGCCACAAACATATGGTACAGTAGATGAAGAAATTATTTTGGGTAATAATCCTTAAATATTTCTTTTGGCAATCAAATGACTAGGCCTTTCCCAAGGGAAACAGAACTTCCCATAAAGGCACCATACCGACAAGTCTTTGTTACTGTTCTTTCACCCAAAGACAAGCCAGACCTCCTTTATTTGGCTGCAAGTCTGGGCAGCATGTTGGCTGTTGGCAGTGTGGGCTCAGCTTACTGCAACATGGAGGAGAGGACAGCACAGCACAGTGGGGGCTCCTGCTTTGCTGTGAGAAGGGGTAATGTGCTGAATTGCTTCAGATTTTACTTTCTCAATTATTATTTTATATCTTTCTCTTGAGAAATGGTTGTTCACTGTTAGTGCAGGAGGAATGAAAGAGCTCTACACAACCCTCAAATGTGGCTTTTTGTAGTAGACCATATAATATCACAGTGTGCTCTGGTTGGAAGGGACCTTAACCATCATGTAGTTCCAACGCTCTGCCGTGGGGAGCGACACCTCTCACCAGCCCCATCCAACCTGGCCTTGAGCACCCCCAGGGATGGAGCAGCCACAACCTACTTGGGCAGCCTGGTCCAGTGCCTCAGTACCCTCACTGTAAAGAATTTCCTCCTAATATATAATCTACCCTCTTCTAGCTCAGAGCCGTTTCCCCTTATCCTATCACTACAGTTTGTAGTGAGGTGCTTGAGAATTTCTTGCATAAAGCTCTTCCCCAGCTTCCTTATAGTCCCCCCTTCAGATACTGGAAGGCTGCTGTAAGATCTCCCTGGAACCTCCTCTTCTCTAGGCTGAGTAGCCTCAGTTCTTACAGCCTGCTGGACTCATGCAAATGCTGAACACTGGAGATCGGTAGTACCACGTCCCTGGGGTTCTGCTTTGGTCTGATCATCGTTTATCCGGGGCTCTGTGCAGTGCCATACCCAGGCCTTGCTTCCTCCCTCTGCAGAAGTGGGAAGCTCCAGTTAGGGCTCCCCATAACGAGTCTCCAGTGTGTGTCTGTATGTCTTGAAGGCAGGTTCCACATATGCCGCTTCCTTATTAGGACGCGAAACTGCCAAAGAGAGCGAGCGTGTGCCGGGGATCCTTGAGTTCTGCATGGTGGCTCCTTCTTTTTCTTCTGCTTGGAGTGATTTTGTGGCAGCTCTGATGTAGCCAGCGCACTTTGATGCATGAACTAACACACAGGTTTGTGTCCTGGTGGGACCTGAAGGGGCTGTTTTGTTCAGAAGCAGAAGGGGTCTGATCTTGGGTGAAAGAATAAAGCCCGATGATCCCAAATAATATCTCTATCAATACTTACAGATTTATGGGGCTGTGAATATATTGCTTGAGCCCTGTGAGAGCCTTTGTAGGGGAAAACAAATCTAGGATGACTGATCCTCCAGCCGACCTTATTTTTCCTTCTTGCTGGAACATAGCACATTTCCTAGTGTTTTCAATGTAAAAGGAAGGCTTTGAAAGGGAGACCTCTGACCCTGCTCTATGATGTGGTGATTCCTGGAAGCTATGTTTGTGCTGAAAGCTTTTCCTTTTAAAGGAGAAAAAGAGCAAACAAGGATGCTCCATGGAGTCAAAGCTAACAAGAATTCCTCCTCTTTAATGTCTGCTCTTAGAAGTGAGGAATTTTAGGCCCAAAATTAGCAATCAAGGTGTTACTGTAGGGAGATCTGATGCCCTATAAATGTTGAGATGAGTGGTTTGTCTGGAAATACCTCTTGAAGCAGGTTCTTTGTTCTCCCATCCTGCAGCATTTACAGGCCTGACCCTTCTGAATTCCATATTTACATTTATTTCTTGAAAGAATCACAGAATGGACTGGGTTGGAAGGCACCTCAGAAATCATCCAGTTCCAACCCCCCTGCCATGGGCAGTGACACTTCTCACCAGACTAGGTTGCCCCATCCAACCTGGCCTTGAACACTTCTATGGGATGGAGCAGCCACAACCTTCCTGAGCAACCTGTTCCAGGGCGTCAGCACTCCCACTGATTAATTTCTTCTTAAGATCTGATCTAAATCTCTCTTCTTTGTGTTTGAAACCACCCTTCTTGTCACTAATATCTCTTGTAAAAGGTCCATCTCAGACTTCTTTATAGCTCCCTTCAGGTAGTCCAAGGCTGCTGTAAGTTCTCTCTTCTCAAAGCTGACCAGCCCCAATTCCCTCAGCCTGTTTGTATAGGAGGGGTGCTGCAGCCCTTTGATCATCCTTGTGGTGTCTTCTGGACTTCTGGAAAGTTGGAGTGAGGTTCATTTATTTCCCTCTGAAGCATGACTGAAAGATATAGAGCAGGGGCTGCCATGCTCAAGGAGGGAATGGAGGTACAAGTTCTCTTGGGAAGAGCAGGCAACTCTGGGCATGAGGAGTCCACTTTTTCATGTGTTGGGTATGTGTTGAATGCTCCAGGCAGTCCTGTTGAAGGAGCTCTGGTTATGGCCCCTAACTTCCATGCTAACGAGGGGGAAGCTGCAGGGCACAGGCAGGTTATCCAACAGATCTCCCAGGATTTACAAAGCCATGGAGCGAAGTCCAGTATCAAAGTTGCTTTGGTTTGGCTTTTTTTCCTAACTCATGAAAGCGACAGGAGGATTTGTCTTTGCCTGAATGAAATTATTGGCAAGGATACTGCTTTTTTTCCTTCTTTTTGAGGATGGGGCAGCCACAATTAAGGCATTTGATTCCTGGTAGGCAAAATGGAAGTGGGGGCCATCAGGGTTAGTGAATCCCAACATGAGTTTTTCCATCTTTTAGCTGATGCTGTTTCCCTTGGGAGCTTTCTCAGACACGCCCATGTTTTGGTTTTGTTTTGTTGTGGAAAGCTTAAATAATAAATCGGATGTAGCAATAAAAAAGTAATCTCATCCTCTGAGCTGATCCTTTTATCATGTGATGTGCTGTTGTTACAGAAAATTACCTATTGATTTCACACAGTTGTATGCAGAGACTCATTCTGGAAGAGCCTGGATTGCTCTTGGTTTCTGGGGATGGCAGTGGAAATGGAAGGTGTGTGGTACCTCAGTGACACAATGCTTCAGGAGAGCTGGATCCCAGATTCAACCAGCTGCTTCAGACTAGTTCAAATCTTGATTTATAGATAAATTAGGAGATCACTTCCCAAAAGCTGGTTTGTTTTGTTGGGTTTTTAACCATTTATGAATCATAGCATCTTAGAATGGTCTGGGTTGGAAGGTACCTTAAGGATCATCTAGTTCCAACCCCCTGCCACGGGCAAGGATGCGTAATCTTGTTCATTAGATCTTGAGGAAAAGAAAGAGACCTTTGTTGGGTGATACAAACTTGAACAGGCTCAGAACATATTTGCAGGTATTTGTAGCCTACCTGTCAGTATAGTGATGGATGGGGCACAGCAAGACAGACCATCTCCTTTAGTCTTCCTCGTGTGAAGTAACCACATTGGGTTATGGTGGGGAAAACAGGGGCTTCATCACGCATTTGGCAGGGGTGGGTGGGAAGAACCGTCCCATGGGCTGCCCTTGTGTGCAAGAGTGATTTTTGACTGACTGCTGACGATAGGCTGTCAAGGCAAGAGGATGCTTCGTGTGGCAGCAGCAAACTGCGACTGACGTTTTTTGAAGTACAGATGTCTAAAGGCTGTGTGTGCTGTGCTAGGAAAAAGCTTGAGAGTGAATGTGAACTAATGTAGCTCAGCTAACAGTTGTCATCTTGCTCCTTCCACTCTGCAATGCAATTCAGTAGCGCTGTCTCCTGCTTTAGTCTGTTGGGAAGGCACATGCTCTCTGCAGGTGGGACAGAGGTGGGTTCAGAGCTGCTTGTAAGTAAAAGCAAGGTCAGCAATTGCCTTGGGCAAAGCATTGCCACGAGCAGCAAAATAGTATGAGTGCTGGAGTTCAGGGAGCCAAAATGCATGGCAGAAAGCCAGGAAGGCTCAGAAAGAAGACCCTTGCCATTTTGGTTGGGGTTGATCCGTTCCTAAGGGTCCCCACTCATCCATGGGCACAAACACTTGATCCTGCCTTATGGTCGTATGAAAACGTGAGCCTCTTGTGAACTAGAAAGAAGCCACAGCTTTTATTCAGAGAGAATAACTGAAATCATTGGCACAATCAGAGAATCATTAAGGGTGGAAGAGACCAATTCTCAGTGCAACCCTACCGTGCCCACTAAGCCATGTTTCCAAGGGCTGCATGTTTTTGGAATGCTTCTGGGGACGGTGACTCCACCACCTCCACACTTGGACAGCCTGTTCAAATCCCTGAGTGCTCTGTCGGTGAAGATGTTTTTCCTGATATCCAAAATGTGCCATAGGGTGTGGCTTTTGTTGTTGGTGACTACTTTCAAGTTCCGTGTCGTGTTTGGGTACAGATCAGATGAGGTGTTGCAATAGGTCCATCGGGTTTTTATTTACTGAGAAGACCACACATGTTACAGGAGTTATTTGCTGTCTTTGCAACTCACGGTTTTGTGGGTTGGTTTTTAAAAACTAACACTTAAAAAATAAATCTCTCAATATTCCGTCTCAGCTGGGTCACAGAATGTCCACAGGCCAGAAGAGGTTCCCATGGGAAAGCTACTGGTCCCCTTATAAATTGAGACCCACAGTATCCATAGTAGTGGAAAGCACAGTGTCTCACTGACACTTTTCATTGGAGCCAGACATGCTGCTGCCTTTGGGTTGCAGATAAAGTGCACAAATCAACAAGGCTGCATTTTACTTAAGTGTTTCTGAATGTTTCCTGCTTTTCTTCAGGTTCTTGTTAACAAAAAGATGCTGGAGGCCACCATGAGGCGTGTCCTGTCTGCTCTTTGGGCTCTTAAAGCATTTCAGTGGGTGTTGGGTTAGTGGTGTGGAAAGCGATGGCGAGAGCAGACCTGATTTAGGTTATTAACGTGTCTTAAACAACAGAAAAAGGGAGACTCTTCCATCATTCGCATCTCCTGAGATATCACTAATTAGTGTCTGAGGAATACAGACTGCGTGGGAAGTTAGGCATTCACCAGGCTGTTCATCTGGGAGCTGTCTGAGGAACAGCTCCTCCATGCTGGACATCTGCAGGATTATGAAAAAAAAGAAAAGACGACGACACAGTTCATTAACCAACAACATTACTCATAAAGCAACTGGGGAAGCTAATCGCTCCCACTAAATCTTACTCCATTTATCATAAATTAATATTTAGTCTCCCAAATTTGAGCTCTTTTGTTCACGTGTCTCATGTCGTGTAGAGTTGCTACAAATCTGGGAATTGGGACCGGCACTGGTTTCCATCAGGACACCCCGTGGGTCGTGATGCTCTCTGCGAAAGCCTTCAGGGGGCACGCTGTTAGAGATAATACTACAGATTTGAAAGCTTCTGATGATCAATTAAATGCAAACACAAGTTTGTACTCACACACCCCTTCAGAGGACTCGGAGTCCTTGAGTTGATTCAACCTTGACCCCAGTAAGTGTTTTTATGAAATATTAAGGTTGACCCATGAAGAGAGAAAATGAATTTGCATTGTTTTGATGTTGGGGTTTCTATGGAAGATCTTTTCCGGCACACACACACGTGTGCCTGCTCACACCCATGTGAATATGTGAAAAACAGTGGTTTGTGTTCCCAGATGATGGGGGGGGGTAGAGCTGTGAGTCAAAACAGAGCAGAGCGGGGAAACCTTCGCAGAATCGTTAAGATTGGAAAGGAACTCCGAGATCGTCAAGTCCAGTCCTCAGACCAGCACCTCCATGACTACTAGACTATGTCCCACAGTGCCACATCTACTGCCTTTTTAACACCTTCAAAGATGGAGACTCCACCATCTCCCTGTACAGCCTGTTTAACTAATGTTTAACTAATCTTTCACTAAAGAAATTCCTCCCGATTTCCAACCTGAACTTGCGCTGGCACAACTTGCGGCTGTTTCCTCTGGTCCTGTCAGCAGTTACTTGGGAGAAGAGGCTGACAGTAGCCTCCCCACAACCTCCTTTCAAATAGTTGTAAGGGGTAATAAGGTCTTCTCGCTGCCTCCTCTTCTTCAGGCTGAACAATCCCAACTTCCTCAGCCTCTCCGCATAAGAGAAATTCTCCAATCCCTTAACCAGCCTTGTTGCCCTTCTCTGTACTTGCTCCAACACTTTTCTACCTGGTCTGTGCAGAATGCTGGCCAGAAGCAAATGTGGCACAAACTGTGCCCCTGGTGAACTGCTCTGAAGGAACTAAAATGTTGAAAACCTCTGGCATTGTTATTACTGGCCTCCTGTTTTGTTATTGGCGTGTACATCAAAGCCCATCTCTTCAGTCTTCCAGAGATTGCTGCCTGGAGAAGTCAATCGATGCTAAAAATACTCTGCCTGCTGAACTGGTGGGACTGTGAGGTCTGTGCATCCCTCACCAGCAAAAGCGGGTCTCTGCCTCTCTGAAAGCTGTTGGGCTTGTGGTGGCATTGAGGGTTGTATGCTGTGAAAGGGCATCTGCTCTGCTGAGCTCCTCTTGGCACAAGGTGCTGCAACCGTAGGCTGTGAGAAAACAGCAGGAATGGGAACCACCATGTGTCTGGGAAACACGTTTCCATCCTTCTTATTTGGGTAGAATTTAGTCCTGGAAAATGCTGTGTTAAAATTATGGGAATTTTGTTTGGGACCAACCTGAGCAGAGACCATTGCAGGAAATTATTAGTTTATTTAGTGTTTCTTAAGATACGGTTTCACTTGCTTTTTTTTTTTCTTGTTTAATTCTGGTGGTTCTTCATATTTTAAAGGGCCGAGCTGTATGTGGACAGCCTGACAGCTTGTGAAGTATGTGACAGTGTGGCTTGAGAAAAATACTGCGGTAGACATAATAAATTACTTCTGTTATTTTCCTGAAGCTTTTAGAACAACTGAGATTTGATCCTCTCCAACTTGAATTGAACCTTATGAATTGCAGATTGTTGTTATTTTTGATTAGAACAAAAAGAAGGTTTTCATTTTCAGGCCATAAACGTGTTTTTCCAGCAGTTATTTTCTAATCTGTAGCTGCTGTAACCCCATAGACTGTTTAATAGGGTCTTGCCAGTGAATATACAGCATTATGGTGTTAGCAATCATCGTACCACATTACAAAGCCGAGTTCATCCAAGTGTCTGATTTTTTTCTCAGTAAGTTTGTCCCTGCAGACTTGTGTTTAAAGTTAACGTTTGTCCTTGACAGAGCACACAGAACACAAGCAGTAGAAAGGACCAGATGTAGTGTTATGGAGCTTCTTTGTTCTTCCCTTCATCATAAAGCATAAAAATCCTACATAGTTTAACAAAACTCGGGTATCTGGTCCTAATTGCTGTAAGTAAAGCATGTGTGATCTAAATGTTAATCAGATTTCTGCATTTAATGAGGGAAAAAGCAGCTATTATATGAGAAATGTTCGGGAGCAGGAGCTGTTCATGTTCCAATCAGGTGATTGTGTATTTGAATAGTATTTCCATTTAAATAGCTTTATCGCCCCGCTGATTCCTAAGCACTGAGTCAAAACAAAAACTAACAGCTAAATTGATATTATTACTAAGGAGGAATGAATAATAGGCAGTAAATCCATACCTGCTGGGAATCATCAATGTGTTGTTCACGGACTACGTCTGTGTCAGAGTTTGCACCAACTCTGTGAAACTGTTCCATTTACCGAGGAGCGTGGTGGGGATGTAATTCTGTCCTACTGGGTTCCTGTTAGGTTTCCATTAAATTCTTCCCCTGCTTGTTTTAGCGGTGATTCTCATCGAAATGCTTGGTCATGCAGTGGGCTCTCTTCCCAATTCCCAGCGTATGGACAAGCCAAGCCTTTCAGGCAGGCCCACGGAAATGCGTAGAGGTCCTGCGGGACAAATCCTCATCTAGCCAAGGCACGTTTGCAGGTAGAGCGTTTCCTGGGACATCACTGTGACTCTGTTGCTCTGGCCACCCCTACCCCGTAATGCTCCTGAAAGGATTATTCTGTAATCTTATCCTGTGAATGCAACAGCTGTAAGCCCAGATAAATTGCATTCCTCTAGGGAAAGTGAGTTGGGACTCGTTTTAGTTGCATCCCAACAGAATTGCATCATCTATAATGTTAAATGGGTTTTGGCTGACTGTGATTGAGGTTGATTCAACGGAAGAGCCACCTTAGGATCTTCTAGCCTCTCTCTGTTTATGTAAAGCAGGCATGAAACAGGCTGGTGTCTGCTGAAGCTGAGACTCGGCCACTAGCTCTGATGCGTTTGCAGTGGGACCGCCCTTCAAATAATGGCCTTTGGGAGAACGTAATGAGAAACGCATTTCAGCCTGGATTTGGCTGTTCTTCTAGCACGTGCAGCTGTCATGCTAGGCTGGATACACATAGAATTGGACCTTACGAATGCTCTGAAGCTCTACTCCTTTCAGGCTACGCTTCGCGGCTTCGCAGATGGTAAAAGCCAGATGAGGTTGTATCATGATCATCGATTCCTGCCTCCTGCATCGCCTAGGCCAATGGATGTCACTCGGCAGCCCTTTCATCAGGCTCCATGCTTCGTGCTGGAGCTGACGTGCTGCTTTCAGAAATAACACTGGGGGTTCTGTAAGCCTGCTGGCTTATCAGAAATCAAAATTAAGAGAAAAAACCTGCTTTTTCTCCCAAATGGGAACATTAGTGTGATATCTAATGAGAAAATGCTACGTTGGAAGGGACCTGTGGCAGTGTGGTTCAGAGCACGTGAACTTCGGGTCCTGCCGAGACCAATCATTGCTTGCTTTTAACCTGAGGTGAAGAGGTATTTTATAGAGTATTTCATTGCATCCACTTAGGAATTTGCTCACATTTTAATACATCTACTGCTATTTTGTGTACTCTTCCAGCTCTGTCAGGAAGCGCTAAGCAGAGTGCTTGTTCCTCTTTGGGCAGTGCTTCTCTGTCCTCCCCGTTACTATCCCAGTTGCCCTCTGCTTTCACACAGCCCTGTTTGTAAAAGTTCAGGTGCACACACACAAAGTAGACGAATGTCTGTACCGTGTTTAGGTAGCTGATTAATAATGGCTAAAGAATAGTTATTTCTGCAGGTCTTGAGGTTATTTCTGCTTTAAACTGTTCTTCAGCAGAAGAGTGGCTTCTTTTCTCCACTTTTTTTTTGTTTGTATGAGCTTTGACTAGAAGACCAACTCCCAAGGAAAAGTGCTTGTTCTCGGTTCTTAGCAGTCTAACAGTGATAATAACATCAAACTTTGGAGGTGGAGAACACACCGATGTACAGACTGAGCAGGGAAAGATACAAGGCAGACTTCTGCAGAACAGCTTCTTGTCACGTGTACCTGTGATGGGGCAGAGGGGCTATATGGACGCCTAATGGAATCCCAGGTTACAAATAGGAAGGTGATGTTCCAAGAGGATAAATGCTTTATACTGAGAGATGCCCCCGAATACGTTGTGATTCAGGGCTGTTAACCAAAATTTCTTCCTTCCTTCCTACTGTACATACAATTATAATAATTGTACAACAAATGACAGGCTGTGTGTGAATGTTGGTTCCTGATGAATGTTGATTCTTGGAAATGTGGTAGAAGGTATCAAAGCTGAACAGAGCACAGTCAGGAACTAATCAGAAAGGTATCACAGTAGATCAGGTAGGAAAGGACCCCAGGGATCATCAAGTCTTGTCCTTTACACTAAAGAAATCCAGTTTAAATGAGATGGCCCAGCACCCTATCGAGCTGGCCTTAGAACTATTTACAGTTGCAGAACCAACCACTTCCCTGGGAACACCATTCCAGTGTGATTGCTCTCACACTGAAAAACTTTCGTCTTGCGGCTGATTCCTCTGAAATCAATCCAGAAGCAACTTGTATCCATCACCCCTTGTCTTTTCTATGGGACTAGTTGTGAAGAAGGAGTCTCCATCTTCTTGGTAGCCACCCATAATGTAGTGGGACATGGGAATAAGGTCCCCCCCCTAAGCCTGCTCTTCTCAAGGCTGAACATGCTCGGCTCTCTCAGCCTTTCCTCATAATCTAGCAGTTAAATGAGAAGTGTAGTATGTTTAGTGTTGGGCTGTTTTTTCCCTGTGGTCATTAGAATTTCACACTGGGCTTGGTAAGGGGATCCAATGTGGTTTCACCATTACAGCCTAACACCTGGAAATCAATTCTTACACACAGCTTTTTTCAAAATGTGAAATGGAAGATATTTTCCTGATGCCTACAGAAGTCAAATCACTTTTGGCAATTAAGATTGGAAGTGTTTACTAGAAATTAAATCAATGGTGACATCTGGAAGAGATCTGATTGCAGGTTTGAAATCCAGGGTAGATGCTTTGTTATTCTCTCGTTACTAATGATCGCATTAGTAATGAAAGAAATCGATAGTGTGACCATACTGGCGAAGAGGAGTAAAATGATTGAATGATTGGCAAAAAGGCTTCATAGAATGAGTCCTGCAAAGCTCCTTTGTGTGAGATCAGTGTTACACAGCAAAGAGCAAACAGTGTTTGCACGACAGCTCTGCAGAATTCCCCAGCTCTAGGGGCTTTCTGTACATCTAGCTCAGCTTATCTATGGGAGCACTAGAAGGTTCCCCTCCAGTATCAGCCTTACAAAAAACCCGAACCCACAGTAGTGCTGAATTGCATTAACTTTATGTTGAAGTGACAATTTTTTGCATAGTTTTAATGAGAGGAAGCCCTGGGCCAGAAACTTCACCCTGGGATGCTTCTTGCTTTCTGCCCTAGTTTGTTTTCTGCTCATCTGAGACTGTTTTCATCCCTATCACGTGAGGGTGCCGTCCTGTAGCGCATTAGCAGTGGGACCGGCATCCATCATGAGGTGTTTGTTCTGGCATCTCTCTGCAGGAGGAGGAGTATGAGCAATGGAGTGTTTTGTTTTAATAGCGTTTTGGTTTGGCTGCTTCTGTTGTTGTGGGAGTGTTTTCTGAGGCAGAACGAGTTTGGTTTGGGTTTTAAATGTGTCGGTTTCTGTGAACTGATGTTAAAGCAGGGAAAATCAAGGCTTATATCTTGCATTTGGGGTGAGTGGGTGTGACTTTTCTCCACAGCTTTGTGGTTGATTCCGTAGCCTTATGTTTCCCTTCAAGTACATCTGCCTTCTGCCTGGGTAAGCGTTAACTCATCGTGCAGAAGGAGTTCCCAAAGGATGGCTCATGGGCCATGCAGCCTTCAGAGTCATCCTGTAGCTTACAGAAAGGATTTAAAACAAGATTCTGAGTTGCAGAAGAACTTTGGTAGGCAGACACCAGCCTATTGTTTGGCCTTCACCCCATCCTTTAGGGTAGTCTTATATACCCTTGGCCAAGATTGTGGTTTTGTGTGACAGTTGGGCACAAAGCTGTTAGAACTTGACAAAACCACTAATATCTTCAATCTGGTCATCATTTCACACTAGCATCCTCAACAGGGATTGGACTAGATGGTCTTTTGAGGTCTGTTCCAATCCTGATGATTCTATGATTCCATGAAACCAGAGCTGGAGGACAGCAGCATGAAAGCCCATGGCGACCAAAGACCAAAAGTTATGTCTTGTGTTAGTAGAAGCTGTTGGTCATGTTGACCACTGCAGGTGGGAATATTGGAATGAAACATATTTCTCAGTTCGCCGTCCAGGGCTTGGTCTGCTGGATCCAGCTGTGCAGTCTCCGTAACTCTGCTTCTCCATCCAAAAAAATGGATGACTTTGTTCACACAAGTGTGAAGTACAGATCTTTCTGTGCTGTGAAGCCAGGTCAAAGGAAACAGCTTCACAAATAATTTAAAATGCTGTGGGGCTAAAATGAAACCACTGGGGAGGTACCCAGGCACAGCAATGGGTGAAGGAGAGGGGCCAGAAAGCAGAGGGGAGGAGGAACTAAGCATATCCTCTTCAGTTCTTCAGAGACCTGGCAGTGGTGAAAAGCCTTGGAAATACATAATTTAAAGATTTTTCTCACCTGGAAAGCAAATGTATTGAGGTTTTATAGTATTAATTGGTAAAATTCATTGCACCTGCATATGGAGGGGATGAATTCCTGGGAGGAAAACCAGAAAAAAGAAGCTAAAGGTGAATTTTTCAGCAGAACTCCAGTTACTTAGTGTGATCTTTGATAAGGACATGACTAGACACTTTCCTATTAGCAGTAAAGTCAACCTGTAAAAGTAAAATAAGAACCACAAACTCCAATGTGTGACAATAAAAGAAAGAAATAAAGAAATATGTCCTGTTATTAGTGCGCCTTGAAGATGATGAACACAGTAATAATGCAGATGTTACTGGTGGGCACAAAGTGAACTCTGAGTCTTGCACAAAACCTCTTGCCAACCTGAACGAATGGGTCAGTAGAAATTAAATCAGCACTGAGCCCCAGATAATATCTGATGGTGAGTTTCCGTCTGGATGGATGGTTTCTTTCTTGTTTCCTCATTATGACTGATGGCAGGCGCTGCGGAAATCAATAGTCTGGACATGGCTGGAAACTGAATTGGTGTTAGGCAGAGAGGCAGTGTCACGCGAGAGCTTTCTTGGAGGCTTTGCAAATCCTTGTAGTAATCCTGCTGGGTGCACAGTACCTTCTAGCAGGGAATGAATATAGAAGACCTAGAGCTTCCAGTCTGGCCTGGTTGGTCAGGCAACGTATTTGTTTGTATGCTCCTGGCAGGTAGCGCAGGTCTTCGTCACGGCACTGGGATTCCTTCGTGTGGACTTCATGTGATGAC
The DNA here is from genome assembly GCA_013400115.1 of Rhinopomastus cyanomelas. NCBI lineage: Eukaryota > Metazoa > Chordata > Aves > Bucerotiformes > Rhinopomastidae > Rhinopomastus > Rhinopomastus cyanomelas. Next base: position 271,657 of record VXBP01006196.1, on the reverse strand, counting down.
GTGTGTGTCCCAGTCCAGCTGGGTCCAGGGAAGTGCTCCGTGGAGACTCTGTGTTGGTTATTTGTTCCTGCCCTGTGCAGCTGAAGTACATGGGGCTTTACCTGAGGGGTTTACCTGTGTGTTGTATGTAAGAAATACAGCAAAAATAGTTTCCATTTTGTGGTTTTAACAGGTGAAGTGGGAAAGGTTGGTATCCCCGACCTGCCTTTCACGTGTTTATCCATCGCTGCCCAACCCTGTCACCAGAGAAGCAGCCCATGTTCTGCATAGGGAATGGAGTCCAAGAAGGATCACAGCAGTCTAAGAACTCAGGTTTGACCTGAGTTGGTGGCAGCCAGGCTTTTGTGATTTGACATCTTCTGTTGTCCTGCAACTGTCTGAAGGGATGTTGTAGGGAGGAGAGTGCTGGTCTCTTCTCACAGGTCATTAGTGACAGAACAAAGGTACTGGCCTCAGGATGCACCAGGGGAGGGTTAGGCTGGACACTGGAAAACATTTTTTCACTGAAAGAGTAGTCAGGGATGTGAACAGGCTGCCCAGGGAGGGGCTTGAGTCAGCATCCCTTGTGCTTAGAGATCTGGTCTGGCAGTGACCTTGGCAGAATGGGGTTATTTATTGGACTGGATGATCTCAGCGGTCCTTTCCAATCTGTGTGATTCTATGTTCTAAAGCTCCAAAGGCACCAAAAAATTATCCAATCTTGTCATTGTGTGGCCACAAAGCCACCCGTTCTTTCTTCTGTTCCCACTGCAGCTGGTACATGCCATCACTGCCATCGCTGTTTGCAAACTCCCAAAGCATGGAGCATACAATTTGCATACAAAGGGGCAATGATTGAGTAGAGTAGGGTTACAGGTTGGACTTGATGATCGTAAGGGTCTTTCCCAATCTGAATGATTCTGGGATTTGTCATGGCTGGGTTAAGAAAGTTCTAGAAAGTCCCATAATGACATGTGTTTAGGGTCAGAACTCATTCCATGAGAAGCCTGCTCAGCTGCTCTGCTATGAAAAGAGAGAAATGGGACTTGGTTGTTAGAAATATAGAGTGATGAGATTTCTTCCCCAGTTTAAAAATGCACATTTGTTTGGAAACTACTGTTAACTTGCTCTCTGGTTCTGACAGAAGTTTAATGGCTCCTAGGAGGATGTGTATGAAAAAGACCAGAGAAAACACTTCTGAGTCTTTACGTCTGGATCAAATCCATTGAATCTCTAAATGCCATAGAGACGTTAATTTAGGGATCAGTGTAGTAAAGAGGGAATTGGCAAATTTGAAATTAACAGCATTTAAATGACTGTTTCATTAGAAAACAATTTTGCCACAGTATTTTATGGAATTTTGGATACCCAGAGATCAATAGCAATTCCCTTTATTTAGGGCACTGTTTTGCTGTGTGACTTTTAATTTATTTTTTTCTTGTGAAGGAGTCACTGTTTGTGAGAATGTTCTGTATGAAGTATTAGTGGAATTAAATGCCTTTGACTTTGAAACTGCACTCTAAAGCTCAAGTTTGGCACTTGAAACTTGTGCATTAATTCATATAATGAATGGATGTGGGGAGTCCAGGAGGGACAAATGCTGCTGGATTGTCAAAACAGGAATGGTGTCAGTTTGACACCATTCATTAGGGGATGGAACAGAATGGGCTGCTTTAGCTCAAAACATTAGAAGTACAAACTGCTAAATGCTAAAACCTGGAGGTTTTTTAATTCTTCTACCCCCAAATTTCAGTAAGTGCCTTGGTGATGCTTCCTGAGCACCACCTGGATGTCCACGCTACCTCCATTTCCTTCCATGTGCCAGAACTGTCATTCTGCGGGGCACTGGCATCTCCCATCATCTCAATGAGACGACGGTACATCCCAATATATTTAAGTCTAGACTGTACTGGGAAATAATCTCCATGAAAGAATCCAATTAAACCCCCTCCCTGAGGCAGCAAGAGAGGATGGCTGAGTGGAAACACTGCAATTTAGGAGGCAGCAGCTTTTGTTGCAAATACCTGAAAGATTCCGAGGAGAATGGATGCCTTTATGGAAATTGCTGGTCTGCAAAGCTGCGTTTACAGGACGCAATGTTTAAATGAGCTGTTGACCGTGGGCAGTAATTGCCTGAATGCTGTGTGCATCCACCATTCGATGTCTGAAATTCTTTCCTCCACGGTTTAAAGGGAAGGAAGGACAGCGAGTGGTGTCATGCACAGAGCCTGGACTCGCATTTGCTTCGGGAGTGCTTCCTCGAATCGCAGCTGAGGTGCTTCTCCTTCAGTGCTCCCCATAACGTTTTCAGGATGATGATTATGGGCATGAACAAAGATGACAAAGAACAGGAGGACCGACCCACTCCTTTTTAATGCTGTACAAATTGTGGCTATTACCTTCCCAGCATCCCTTCGGCTAATGGCCCGAAACAGGTCCCGTATTTGATTTCTGCTTGCTGTATTTACTTTCTAAATAGATACTTCACAGGTTTCATTCTTTGCTGAGATTGAATTAGTGGGTTAAATAGACAGAAATATTTCTTAGCATGGTGTACTGATCTCTTAGCATCTTGCTCTGACCTGATAACAGGCTGGCAGGAGAGTAAACTTCATTATTTCTTAAGCTACAGGCGGACAATAAGAGGAAGCTGAATATTTCTGAAACTGAGATCGTCTTCTCTGTCATTAAAAAGCCAGAGAAAGCTGAAAGGAGCGTGAACCAAAGGCATACATCACTGCGATTACTGAAGGCATTTGAGAGGGTGGCTTATCGCCTTCCCAGCTTATTTACCTGATAAACCAAAGCCTTATGCTTTAAAAGCCACAGCTCCTCAACCCTAGTGTGGTAGCCATCTCTCAGCGAGGATGAAGCCAGCCTGATGGTGGTGGCAAGCAGGATGTCACCACGGCCTTTTGCTGCAATCTGCACTTCAAAAATAGCCCCCAAATGTTTTATTCTAAACAATAGCTGCATAAAATTAGCTTGAGAAGGTGTCTCGGGGGGCTTTGCCTCGCCATCTTGCACTTTGAACTTGATGAATAAAGTTGAAGGGAAGCTGAAGGGTGAGGGTCTGTGGTTTTGGGGGCATTTCAGGGGATGAATGAGACATCTCAGTGAGCTGCTGAGCCTGGGCATCATCCCTTCCAGCCATGAGATCAATTTCTAATTTCCCGTGGCCTTTACTAACCTCAGCATGAGCAGCAGTGATCTGTGAAAGCCATAAACACCCTTTGTATTGCCGTTCACCAGCCATCAAGGCACCCAGAAGCTGCTTCTGTCCCCAGGGAAGGTTGTCTGAAAGGTTCCCGTTTCCCCATGCATCCTTCCTTGCTGTTGCGGGGCCGCTGAATCAGCTCACCCTGCCTGTCATCGCTCCCACATGCAGATTAATCTTGATTCTAAAATATCCTACCGATGCCGCATGCAAATGTACCGAGTGATTCAAGTGGCTTCTCTCTGTTTGTAAATGTAGTGTTGTGTGACTGCTCAGGGGCACGTCGAGCATATGCTGCTTGGGATCTGACATTCTTCAACACTTCAAGCACAGAGGGTTTTTGCAGCGTAGGCACGTGTGGGGCTGCTGTGCTGCCCTGATGCTCCCCCTGCCCCGCGGAGCCCACCTTCTGCCTGGAGCAGGTTTCAATCCCTAAATGAAAGGGTTTCCTTTATCAATGGGTCTGTCTGGGGTGACGACGCAAGTAGCAGGATGCAAGTTGTCTGTGAATTAAACAGAAAAGACCCGCTCAAGAGTTTCAGTTATGGCTAAGTGCGTTATTCAGGTTGTTTGTGTGAAAACAGCACTGCTTATCTTCCTGTCTTAAGCCATCCCTACTGAGATCCGCTTGCAGCCCCAAACAAGGGAGTTGGGGGAGGCATAAGAGAGCCTTTTGCTACCCCTTTCCACACCAAACCTTATAGCAACCTTCCAACACCTGAAAGGGGCTGTCAGAAGGCTGAGGAAGACTGTTCACAAGGGTAGGGAACAATAGGACAAGGGGTCATGGTTTTATGCTGGAAAAGGGCAGACTGAGGCTGGACATGAAGACAAAGTTCTTGAATCTGAGGGTGGTGGAGGCCCCATCCCTGGAGCTGTTCAAGGTCAGGCTGGCTGGGGCTCTGGGTAATCTGTCCTAGTTAGAGCTGTCCCTGCTTGTTGTGGAGGTTGGGCTAGATGACCTTTGAAGGCCCTTTCCAACTCCGTTTCTGTGATAATCCACATTTTTGTGACCTCCAGTTCTTTGTTGCTCATGGTGGGACTTCATTTCCTCCACTTCCTAGGGTAGTGGCACCCAAAGGTAATTTCCTGGGTCAAGTTGCTGTTCTATAAGCAAGGACGTGGGCAAGTGAAGTGCTTGAAGCTTCTGCTGCTCTTACGTGGTTGCTGCTTTCAGATGAGTATCCTGAAAATACCTGTGAGGCTAATCCTGAACACAGGGGTGTGTTGTTCCATCAGCCCTGATGGGCCCAGCTGCAAACTGGGTGAGGTGGGGAGTGAACTGACACACTGACATGCATCTCAGGTAAAAGGTTTCCATCCAGCAGCCCATCTTATGTGACCAACACTCACCACGGTGCCACCAGCAAGAGGGGTGTCATCCTCGTGGTGCTGCTGGGATGGAGGTCCACAACCCAGTTCCTCGAATGCCTGGCTGCACTGCAAGACTTCAGGCACAAGTTTAACACTTAATTCCTTCTGCTGGAGGGGAATAAGTATGCTAACAGTGAGTTTGCTGCGGTAATTAAAATTAATGTTATCTTTCTTCTCGAAGCTGAGACGACTCTCTGTTGTCAGCACCTCTGGAGGTCCTGGTTTAACTTCTTCTGGTTCGTTTAATGATATAGCAGTGAGAAGCCAAGTTATTCCTTTTAATGTTGATGTGCAAGGTTTAGAATTAAATGTCTCTGCTGGTTGCTGGGTACTTCCTGCTACTGCCAACCCCATGAACTCTTTAAACATATGCTAATGAGCCCGACTTGCTCCCATTCCTACTGTATAATCCATGAAGGAAGCCAAGTCAATCTTAGCCTCACTGCCTAATGGTCTCTACGCATTGCAGTTAGCACAAAACCACCGTGAAACGATGGAGATCAAGAGTTAAATGGATGAATTAAGCAGAGTCCCTCTGACCACACTCCATTGGAAGAGAAACTGTCTCTAGGGAGACAAAACAAGATTTCTCTTTATATATACATTACCAGAGTCGCCCACTGAACCTCCAGGCATTTGGAAACATTAGTGGCACCCCAGCGATGTAGACAGAATATCATTTATCAGCATCACTACGACTTCCTACCTGCGATGGTTCTGGAATACAGATGTGCTGCAGCATACTGAGCTTTGAAGGGGTATGTGTGTTCTGTGGAGCGTCGCTCGCTCCCGGCCTCGCAGCCCCAACGGAAGCCTACAAGGTTTATTAACAGGAATTACATTTATTTCAGCAGTCTGTGCTGCTTTTTGTTTTTAGACACTGCTTTTCAACACCTGCCTGGGGTTTTCTGGCTTGGCCAGAAGCTGTTTGGGCATGGTTTGCTCAGAAAGTAGAGGGGGGAAGTTATCCAGCAAAGCCCCTATGATGGATTAATGCAACAGAATTACAGTGGTAAAACCTCGTGCGATGGCAGCAGGCTGATTGTGCTCAGCCACGGGACAGGAGCCTCTTCCACCATTCTTTTTCAAGCAAAATCATTCCATTTGTAGCAGCTGAGAGAAAGGCACTCACTGTAAAGGGCTGCTTCTGCTGTAGCACTGCAGTGCTGTTCTTAGGGCTGGCGTGATTGATCACAGCGTCTTGTGCAGTCATTGGGCAAAGGAAGAGACTAACAGGCTTCATCCTTTGCCCTGTGTTCCTGCAGCTCCATTTAAAATGCTGCTGCTGTAATCAGCTTCTTGTTTGGTGTGTTTGATGAGGATTGGACCAGTCTTCTCCACAGAATGGGACACGTTATCTGACATCAGCGTTTTAAGCTGTTGACAGTTTGTTTCTTTGCATTTATCTTGCTGTGATACTGCTGCTGCTTCTCCTGGCTCTTGCTTCCCATTGGCTTTCTAAGCCACCCCTGGTGCGTGCTGTGACCTGCTGACTGTTCTTGGTGGGACGTCTCAAAGACTTCTACACCATGCCAGGACCATTCCCCAGTTCTTTGCCTCCCACATCAGCAGGAACTCTGCTTCTACACCCATCTCTGATTCCTGTCCCTCTGTGGGAATGCAAGAAGTGTCTTTTACCATACAGTCTATATGTTGTTGAGTGGGGGTCTCTGGATGCTTCTCTAGCATACACAGTAGCATTTCCAGGAGCAGTGACCCATGTGTTAGCTTCTGCAGGGTGTCTGAGTGGTTGGCCTCAGCATTTGTGCTCTTCCTGTTGTACTGTGGGCAAAGAGATACCAGAAGCGAATCCAAAACTGAGGGAAATTTGCATGTAAAAGTGGTGCCTTTTAGAATGGGCTTGTACAAATCTCATCAGTTACTTGGATAAATTCTTGTTAGCATCCCTTAGGAGGCATTACATGACCTTTCAAGAGAAGGTTCTGCCATCACCTGTGCTCTCTAATATGGCTTGGTACCAGTACCAAGGTACTACTGGCTATTTTGGAATGAAAAACTTCAAAGAATACAAGAATGGAGAGAGTATTTATTTTTCAAAGAACTTGAGCAGTAGGAGTCATCTCTTATCACAGCGATTTGGGCAGACAAGTTTCTTTCTGTCCATCTTTCCTACTGCCCAGAAGTGTTTTGAAGGGCCTCCAGTATTCCACAGGACGCATTAGGGCAGGGGTCCTCAAACCCCGGCCCCCGGGCTGGATATGGCCCCCAGGGAGTCCAATCCAGTCTGCCAGTATTTACCCCCCACCCCCAGCCGCCGAGCAGCCGCAGTGGACTTCTTCCTGCCGACTGCACGGCAGGGCTGGGCGGCTCCTCTGTCTCTCCCTCCCACTGCCAGGCAGGACAAGCCAGGCAGCACAAACTATAGCCTGGCCCCCGACACTGTCTGAGGGACAGTGAACCGGCCCCCTGTTTAAAAGGTTTGAGGACCCCTGCATTAGGGAGTTTTAGCCCTTAATAAATTATTTAGAAGAAACATGAGGAGGGTTCTATGGAAGTTGGGTGTGGATGTTCACACTGGAGTGTGATAAATTGTTTTCAAGAGCTGTGTTCTGCACTGGCTTGTCATGCCTTTCAGAAGAACACTTCTTCAACTGCAATTTTGTCAGTAGTTCTTTAGCCACAAGATCTAAACACAATTATTAGAAGTGAGTAGAAGAATGGGACGAGCTAAATTCAGTGCACATATTTTTTCTGCCAGATGTAGTGTGCAGGCCTTGGTCCATCTGATTTCAACATTAACTTTGTAAAGTTGCATTAGCCAGGTGTATAAAGCCATTGCCACAGGCTATGAGTTTCCAGATCCTCATTGCCATGAATTTGAAGACGGTCACACACAGAGGTTTTTTGTGGTGCTTCATGCCTCACGTAACCCCGTGAATGTGTTTGTTCTATTAAGCCAAAGACTTCTGTTTAGTTTTGTGATGTTGCCATGTTTCTGGATTTCTCTGATATTTATTCTTGATGTTCTGCTCTCACCTATCATGTTCTGGTTTGATGCAGGCTACTTAATGGGAAAGCAATTGCTTCGGGAAATACGATGCCTATCAAGTGTCTGATCATGGCTATCAGTTCATGGAATTAAACTGAGAGTGAGCCAGTGTAAAGGCTCCATGAAGAAAATCTGCTTCATAAAATTCATCGTGCATATCATGACTCTCTTTGTCGGTGGTGCTCAGGAGCTCCCAGTTCTTCCCCATAATCTACTGAATAACAGCAGTTAGCACTGGCATCTGCAAATCAATACACAGGCTGTAGCTCTTGACCACAGTGGAAGTTAAGTTATTGTGTGAAACAGCAACCATTACCTTCTGTGCCTGTAACTGATGGCTCTGTTCTGTATTTCTGTCAAATTTACAGGATCATAGAACAGTTTAGGTCAGAAGGGACCTTTAAAGGTCATCTAGTCCAACCCCCCTGCAAGGAGCAGAGGACATTAAGAAATTCGACGACAATCTCCTCCTGAAGCTTTAACAAAAGGCAGAAATTCCCCAGGTGCTCCTGGCAATTACACGTTCGTCTTCTTGGAGACAGAAGATTATTTGCTGATTCCTGTTTGCTGATTCCATTATATATGCTCTAAGGCATAATGGCTTGTTAATCCTTTAGAACACCATAGCCAGAAATATTTGTTCAAATTTACCCCATTTTGGTGCTATTGAAGAAAGAAAAGCCATTGAAAAAGATGGATTCCATAGAACTCCTTATAACCACTGGGGGGTTTAATGCGATCGCTATCAGGAGCTTATCGTTCCAGTGGCTGGACTGTGTGCTCCGTGGTGAACTGTTTCCTTTTGAAGATACTCATTTTCCTTCCGTCAGTTGGACGTGATATGTTAGCAGTCTAGCCAGGCAAGAGTAATAGTGGTGATGAAGACAGCTCGGTGGTTTATTGTTCTCTAAAATAATTCCATTAAGATCTAGTCTTTTTCCTGAGATGAATTCCTGGATTGTCTTTGCGATCGCTCAGCAGTGAGCTTCGCCGGCAGCCCTATCCCGATGGAGAGCCATTACAGTCAGGTTTTACACACTCAGTATTAGGCTGCACTTCAGCCTTAGTTGCAAAAAATGAAAATCAAATGTAAAATGAAACCTGGAAAACAGAATGTGGTCAAAAGTTTAGCCTCATCTTCTTGTGTGCATCAGTGGAAACTTGAGCTCTGCAGAGCTGCTCTACCCTGCGCCGCTGTGCAGAGTCTGTGCTGTGGAGTTGCTTAGCAAGCAGAAAGCGTTCCTCGTGGAAAAATGGCCAGAACAGGCATTGAGAAGCCCAGAACCACCTTTCCTGGAGCCTGTTTCACTCTCCGTGTACGCACGCCTGGCTCACGCGAGGACAGTGGCGATGCCATCCTGCAAAGGGTCGTGGCTTATTGCTTCTGCTATGGGTTGGAAGGGGCAGAGCAGCAGGAGGTCCCGCTCCGGTCCTTCCCCGTTGTAGCGGGTGTTGTCCGTACAAGCTGTCATAGACAGTCCTTTCCCTGCAGAGCTCACAGTCTAATAGATGAGACGGAGACTGCGAGAGGAGTATTATCCATTTTCCACAGATGGGGAAAAGAGGCAGAAGGAGATTAAGCCCAGGTTGGCTGAGGAAGTCTGTAGCAGGACCAGGAACTGAATTCAGCTCTCTCGGGTCTTCTGCCTTAATCAGAAAACCCACCCTTGCCTCTATGCTTTTCTGTTATTTAATCAGCTGAAGAAAAATTGCAAATTGATTTAATTAAAGGAGAGAGCAAATTTCTAATTCCAGCCTAGATTCATTCTATAGTTATGGAAATTTTGAAGAGCTACAGATAAACATCTGTAATTTCTTTTCTCAACAGACGTGTTTTCATTTACACAGCTGGGCAAAACCGTTATTTATATGTTTTGTGATGTATAGTTCTGGCCTAGAACAGATCTGCTGTTGGGCTACCAAGAGGTGTCATTTGCTGGCTTGCAGAATAATCCTCTTTCTGGCAAAAAGTCAGTCATATTTCTTCCCACAGACAGAGTTTCTTCCTTTAAAGTGTCTCTCAAAATTATTTTATACTTGATGAAGCAAATCCTCCAAAGGCTTGATTATTCTGATGGTAGCATCATCTGATTGAATATTTCAATCATAATGTCCTTTGGAGAATTTTAGCTGTTTCCACCTGGGATTTTGGAGGCTCAGATTTCTGTGTGTTCCTGAGGTTTTGAGGAACTGGGGTAGGAAATTCAGATCATTATGGATGCGCAGAGTTCATTGGGGAGGTAGATGTTAATGTTTACTCTGGCTGTTGATTAGAATACATTAAAACATCTCTTCCCGACACAAGAAGCACAGATGTGGCTTCTCTGGGCCCTGCTCAAGAAAGCATTTAAGTGTGTGCTGGTTTTGAAGCATGAGAGTGTTGTCTGAGCGTGTTCCTGATGCACCTTAGAGTGAACCACAAAGGTTAATGCAATGAAGTGTCCCTCAACAGATCCACCTGCTGGGAACATCAGCGTGAAAGTGCATTCTTCCAGATGCCTGGGAAGCATCATTTGTGGTGCGTGTGCTTCCCAAAGCTCTGCTTTGTGTGCTCTGTCCCAAGCTCCTCTTGTTCTGGTTTTGTTCCCCTTTGTATTGCCCTGTTGCTCAGAGCTGCGGGTACTTGGGGACACACTGAATTACTATGGGTGGCAGAAGCCTTCGGGCTGTTCTGCAAGTGTTGGTGAGATCAGGGCCGCTCCAAAGGGCAGAAGGGGAGGAAATCAGCTTTTCTGCCTTCATCCTTGATGCTTCTGCCTTGTTCGCTGACAAAAATATCTTCGGGTAATTCTGAAAATGTTGTGTGTTTTGTTTTGTTTTGTTAAGCAAATCCCCACAAGAGAGCCAACTTCGGGGGGAACCTTCCAATCCCTGAAAGAGGTCTATAGGAAGGCTGGGGAAGACTGGTAGCAAGGGCAGGGAACAATAGGATGAGAGGTCATGGTTTGAAGCTGGAAAAGGGCAGATTGAGGCTGGACAGGAGGAAAAAGTTCTTTAATCTGAGGGTGGGGGATCCCTGGAACAGGCTGCTACAGAGGGAGTAGAGGCCCCGTCCCTGGAGCCCTTCAGGGTTAGGCTGGATGGGGCTCTGGGCAATCTGTTCTGGTTAGAGATGTCCCTGCTTGATGTAGTGGGGTTGGACTAGATGAGCTCTAGGGGTCCCTTCCAATCCCAGTACATTCTATGATTCTGTAACTTCAGAGGTTTCCAAAGAGCTACAGCAGCTCTTGGTACCTTACTGCCTCCTTTTCTGCCTTGTATCCTTTGGAAGGCACACAAAAGATTTTGGTATCCACCTTTGAAGGAGGAGGTCCTCAGGCTTACGTTGCCACCTCTGAATTGCTTTGGAGCTAAAAATTACTTGTTGAGGTTGTTCTGCTTATTTCAGACTCACATTAGGTTTTATGAACTTTAATGAACAGTAAGTAATAAATTTGCTGAAGAAATTGGGTTAGCCTGTGATTAACATTCAGAGTGATGCAAATGAGTGTACCAATGATGGGAACATGTGCTCACATCACGATGAAATGCAGATGAGAGGCCCTGGAGCAAGCCCAAGGATATGGGCCAGCACAGTTTCATCTCTGTCAGCTTTAATCTGATCTAAAGTGCGAGAGCTACCGGCCTTGCACCAGAATCTCAAACCCTGGGAAGACCTAAAACACAACTTTTGTTTTCTATTAGGGACTATTAAAACACTTCTCTTTACAATCAAAACTCCACAGCATAAAAGCTCAAGATGCTGTGTCTAAAAAACAATATTTCTAGGGGTAGGCAAGAGGGGGAGGAGGTGGCTGGGAAATGCTGCTTGATTTGGTTTAGCTTTTGTAACACCCTACTTTGCTGAGCAGTCGTTCTACTCAGCTGAAACTCAGCCGAGCCTCGTCATCTTACGATGGCACCGGTGTAGAGAACAGAGGACAGAAAAAACCCCTCAACCTCCCCAACCCACCCCCTGCTTTTAAATGAAGTGCAAAGTAATGCTAGAAAGGGAACAAATAAATCAATTGTAAGTGGTAATCTATGAAGTTGGACAGAAAATGATGAGAAATGAAGCAAGTGGTCACAGGAAATTGCCCTTGAACATGGTGTTTATCTTGTGGCCGCAGTGGGAGGGCACCACTGGTGCAGGCTGGTGGCTGAAGAGGGGGGATTTAAATCAGAGCTGCTTTGCTTCCAGTCACAGTTGGGTTTTGGGGGGGGTTTCTTTTAAGACCATGTTGTCTGACAGTTCCACCAGTGGTGCTGCTCGACAGCACCTGGCAGCAGGATTTACTCCTTTGTGGCAGTGTCCTGTCTCGTTCTGTGGCTTCAAAAGTCTGCGTCAGTGTGGGAGTGGTGGTTGTCCAGGGCTGGGGGAATCGCCGAGGTTGTGGAGTAGATGTGTACTCTGGGAAAAGAGTTGGTATTTTAGCTGGCTTTAATTTCCATACAAATAAACACGTTAAAGTGAGCAAAAGGAAAGATGAGCGATACGTGTCACCTCAGCTATTTTAAACTGTAACACCTACTTGCACCAGAAGGATGGCTATTATCGTCCTGTTTACGTTTTTATTTACAGCAAAGGTACAGAAGGGTGTGGGAGGTGGAACATGTTGAGTTTTCGCTGAAGACTCCTCTGTCAGAAGACGATGAACTGTGTCCTTTCGTAGCTGGTTAACGTAATCACTGATCAGTTTGGCCAGCATAGATTCTCTTTGCAGACACGAGCAGGAAGATCACTGGGCCTGTCTGCGTGTGGGAACAGATCAAGGTCCTATATGGTTTGTGGTGACTTCTCACAGACTGACTTAGACCTGAGCTTCTAAGAAGCCTGAGGCATGGTTCATACTGGCCATTCAAAGATGTTGTCCAGACCATATCTGCAAGTAGCGGTTGCTTTGGCTTGCGTGACCAGCATCCCCCTTCACTGTATATGTAAGAGGTTATTTTCCCCAAATAGACTGTTTGGGGTTTGGAAATGGTCCATCTTACTGCTGAAAGCTTTTCCCTTGGCTGGGAGCATTTTTTGAACCATTTGGTCCTGCATGTGTCTTCAGGGATAGGATCTGTGATGAGCATCCACAGTAGGCAAACAAAGGGATAGACGTAGGAACAGGGGGAAGTGGTGGGGCTGACCACTGTGGCTCTGGGGGAGAGCAAGGAGCCCCATTCCCTGCAGCTCTCAGTGGAAAACTTGTATTGATCAAGCCCTGGTGACACTGGGGTTGGCTGTGTTGTTGCAGTGCTCATGCTGTGGTGGTCAACTAACTAATAATAAATCTGAGCGATGTTTCTAGACTGTGTGAAAATTAAGAATTTTGAAGCAAGACTTCTTCCGATATTTAAATTCAAACAAGCTTTTTTTGTCCTGGGTCTTGAGATGTTAATGACTTTGACTAATTGTCAACACCACCAATTACTATGACTGATACCTTATCATTTCCCACAATGAGCAATGCTAATTAAAATTGATTGTGCTGCTCTTCTGGCACAGCAGCAAGTTTCCTTTTCATTTTTTGTTTAAACATGAGCTTATTGTGCTGATTTGGTGAATTAAATAAGGAAAGCTCATTATTTTGATGTTTATTTTTGAGCAGGGGTTTGAAGCCGCATTGGAAGCCTGTTACAAGTGTCAAAGAAAAATAGAAGAACTTGAATGAATAGTGGGTTTGGAGTACCAAAACATACACCTAGTAATCATATATTTAGCACACTTACACCACGGTGCTTTTTAGATGGTGGCATTTCCCTACAAACCAACCTGCCCCTATTATCTCTGTGAGGTGGGTAATCACTCACTTCTGTTTCACAGACACCAAAGCTGAGATGGGGGAGCTTTGATTCTCTAATCGCAACACAGTTCAAGACATTCACTTCAATCAGACTGCAGATCACAGTCTTATAGCAGCGTGAGGTGGCCGAGGTCTGATGTGCAAGACTGGCTTGCTTGCATTTCATACAAACTTGGTCTAATAGTTCTCATTTTCTTAAGTATGATTTTAGAAAAGGTACTGGAGAGGAGGCAGAAAGGGCAACTGGGCTAGCTAGGGGTCTGGAGAACAGGTCTGATGAAGAAAGGCTGAGGGAGCTGGGGCTGTTCAGCCCAGACAAGAGGAGGCTGACGGGGGAGACCTCATTGCTCTGTACAACTCCCTGAATGGAGGCTGCAGTGGGGTGGGGGTTGGCTTCTTCTCCCCGGTTACTAGCAAAAGGACAAGAGGACATGTGGTCAGATCGTGCCAGAGAGGTTCGGGTTGGATCTTAAGGAAAACTTCTTCCCAGAAAGAGTGGAGAGGCCCTGGAATGGGCTGCCAGGGAATGGGTAGGGGCACCATCCCTGGAGGGGTTCAACAAACAGGCAGACAGGGTGTTTCAGGAGACAGTTTAGTGGTTGTGGATTGTAGGGTGGGCAGTTGGACTTGATGATCTTGAAGGTCTTTTCCAACCTTGATGATACTATGATTCTGTGATTTGTTTCTCCCACAGATAGGATCAGGCCTGCCCAGCACTGGCTGCGGCCAGTAAGTGTGGATTCCACCTGTGCAGGGCGTAGCCGTGTGGGAGGGCTGGAGCTAGGCAGCCTGGCATTCTTTTATTTGGTGCTTTTTGCTTCGTCAGCGGAATCTCCTCATGTCAGGAAGGGCTGTTCTTCATCAGGGAGATGGGGAGAAGAGATGACTGGGTTATAGAACAGGGCAGTACCCTGAAACTCATGTGGTACCTGCCTCCTGTGCAGCACTGGGCTTGTATTCTGGGTTCAGCTGTGTGGTTTTCGTGTACACTACCCCACAAAGAGTGTTCCTGGGGATAGGTTATCCGTGGAAGAGGAACTTGGTTTTTGAACTGTTCTGCTGGTCCTCTCTTCTTAAGTGGCTGATTGCAGTTAATAGCACAAATCTGTGACCTTATCCTGTTGGAGCTTGATTTAAACTGAACAATTGATTCCTTCCATGATCGATACGCGATGAGTTACTATGTAATGGATATAAATGTGTAGAATTGCCTGAACTGTTCCCTGCTTCCTCCTGCTTGGTCTGTAAAATGAGTCAACTACTTCACAGTAGTTATTCAAAAAAAGGGAAAGTCTTTTAAGGAATTGTACATGTTGTACTTTTCCATAAACAAGGTCTTGACAGAAAGGGAATGCATGTTTGCCTCTATGGTATCTTGTGTGAGCAGTGAGAGAGGAGTGTGTCAATCAGAAAATGTTTTACATTTATTGGGAAACAACTTCTAAACATCTGGCGCCTGAAAGCAAGATAAAAATATTTACATTGCAGGAACACTAGTAGCAAAAGTCATGTCTGAAAAGTAAATATGTCAGCCCTGGATGCTTTTTCTTGATTATTTAGAGCTATGAAATTTCCCTTGAGTACTGGTTTTGTCTGGTCCTGATATGAACTAGGAGCAACTTTATAAATCTGTGGAGCTCCTGATGCCATAGGGCCAGGATTGACCCCAGTACAGACTGTCCTTGCTGGAAAAAAAAAAAGTAGAGGCCCTGCCATTCCCACCCCTCTTGGTTTGGCTCTCCTGCTCCACTGGTGTCATTCATGGAGACCTAGATCAAATTTAAAGTCTGGATTAAATGGGCTTTGTAAAAGCTGTCATGTTTGCAGCAGTGAGCAGTTGTTGGGGGTGGGGTTTCTGCAAGATGTTATGTGAAAGGCATACGTAACAGTGGGGGCTTGAATGTGGGGTGACAGGGCAAGGCCACCTTCACCACAGCAGCAGGGTTGAAAGGGATCTCCAAAGGTCATCTAGTCCAACCCCCTGCAACAAGCAGGGACATCTCCCAGGGAGGTTGTGGAGTCTCCTTCAATGGAGACATTTAAGACCCTCCTGGATGTGTTTCTGTGTGACTTGGTCTAGGTGATCCTGCTGTGGCAGGGGGGTTGGACTGGATGATCTTTCAAGGTCCCTTCCAATCCCTTATGATTCTATGATCTCTGACCAGAACAGATTGCCCAGAGCCCCATCCAGTCTGACCTTGAATGGCTCCAGGGATGGGGCCTCCTTCACCTCTCTGGGCAGCCTGTTCCACAAGGATTCAAGAACTTTTTCCTCCTGTCCAGCCTCAGCCTGCTCCTTTGCAGCTTCAAACCATGACCCTTTGTCCTGTTGATCCCTGCCCTTGTGAACAGCCTTCTCCAGGCTTCCCATAGGGCCCCTTTCAGGGATTAGGATGTCCCTATAAGGTCCCCCCATGCCTAGCTGAGCTGACCCTGCAAGCAAAACCTCATGCCAACTCTCTAATGATGCTCTGCTAAGCGTTCCAGCTCAATTAGTTTGTTCATGTTAGGAAAGGGCTGAGGGCCAGTGCTGGAGAAGAGCAGAGTGTTCCAGCTGGATGAGGGTGCTCCCCTTTCTTTAGCGAAAGAGAGCTGACAAGAGCAGTGGAAGGTGTTGAGGTGGCACGCAAGGATGGCACTGTTACCAGAAGGTGCTGCGTCACCGGTAGCACGTGAAGCTGTGAAACAACTTGCTAAATGCCTTCTTGAGGCACACTGCACCTAATTGTCCTCTCATTTGTTCCGATGTCTCTCCGTGGACTAAACTGAAGGTGCTCACGATTTACGCTGCAGAAAGTCAGAGAGGAATCGTGGATGACTGACTCTCTCAGTGCTGTGTGGAGGCAGAAGTTGGTTTACGTCCGCTGCTATTTCCAAATGTCCCCTGGAGTTTTGTTGTGAAAAGTCAGTTATGAAAATTGAGACTGTGAAGGGGTGGGGGGAGGATATGTAATTTGGCTTGTGATTTGCTGTTAATTAAACTTTAGTGTGACACATCCTTTATGTCAGGGGATTCCTGATTCTCCTCTCAGTGGTCTGGTAGAGCGGAGGATCATCTCCGTTGAGATCAATGCTCATTATTATTTTCCTCATTATCATGATGATCCTCATCAGTATTTGTTCTACAGCACTGGCCGTGGAATGAAAGTGTAGGCAGAGATGACCCTTGCCCATTCCTGTTGAAAACCTTTCATTTTTGAAGAGACGTGAGGACCGGGGAGGAGAAAGCAATGGTGAACTCATAACACAGAATTTGGTCTCACTACTTGGAAGTCCAAAGCAGCCTTCCTTCCACAGCAGATGACATGATGAGTTAATCAGTTTTCATTTTTCATCAGAGTACAGGCACTCGCACACAGGTTGAAGCGCATGGAGCACAGGGTGGTGATAGATGTTATCAGACAGCTTTTAGCTGTGTGAAGCTCATGCATCTGTGCAAGAGAGGGACTCAACAGCAGATGAGGATTGAGTCTGCTCAGGTAACAGCTGAGGCAGAGCGAGAGGGTGGTCCAAGTTAATAAATGTTCCTAGAGAGAGAAGAAGTGGCTTGGAAGGTAAGGTCTGCAGCCTTGACCTGGTCGTGTGTGGTACCCGATATGGGATTTTGAAAACTGTTCCTGTGATTCTGTGATTTGGCAGTTGCAAGAGTGTTATTGTGGGGAAAATGCTCATTTTACAGCCTCAGGTGAGAACTATGGCTTTAGGGTGGCAGGGGGCCCAGTATGCTTTTCTTGCCTAGCGTGAGGTCAGGATCGGGAAGCTCAGTCTTGCAGGGTTAACCAATAGAAGGAAGGCTCAACTGCTGCTCAGGAGTCTCTTGGAGTAACCTCCTCAGACCCTCTTATGCTCACCACTGGGTTGCTGCTGGAATGAGATGCCAAAAAAGGCCAGAAGCATCTGGAAAACAGGTTCAGAAAGGTGGTGCAGATTTTTGGGCAGATCCAGGGGCACAGCTCCTGACCAAGATACTGTTCTTGTCTGGATGGCAGTGAATATAGGGCAGGAGAGCAACTGAGCTCAGGCTGTGATTGCAGACACATCCTGGCTAGTTGGCCTTTTTCTGGACCTGTTTAGTGATACATCTGGGACAACAAGAGAAGCATCTGCACTGACAGTCTGGTGAAGGCCCCACTGACTGGAAAAGGGGAAACATAATTCCTATTTTCAAAAAAGGGTAGGAAGGAGGAGCCAGGGAACTACAGGCCAGTCCATCTGACCTCTGTGCCCGGTAAGATCATAGAATCATACAATCATCAGGGATTGGAAGGGACCTCAAAAGATCATCCAGTCCAATCCCCCTGCCACAGCAGGATCACCCAGAGTCATAGAATCAATCAGGGTTAGAAGGGACCACAGGATCATCCAGTTTCTACTCCCCTGCCATGGGCAGGGACACCCCACCCTAGATCAGGCTGGCCAGCGACTCATCCAGCCTGGCCTTAAACACCTCCAGGG